>CAJUYI010001134.1:43912-66483 GCA_910591695.1 Galerucella pusilla
TGGTTGATGAGTTTCTATTAATAACCTAGGTCAATAATGGACAAATTAAAATACACATAGATTCAAAAGTTTTGCATCACCCTAAATCTCCGAAAAAAAAATGTGTTCATTATAAATGGATCAGAGATTAATCAAATAATTAGTTTCAATGAAAAAAACGTGTATATTCGTCAAAAAATTTTATTATCCAATAATAAACTTGCTTTAAACATAAAAAGTATTCTTAGAAATTAAATAAATCAAATACAAATTGATTCTTTTGAAAGAAATGGTTAAGTGAGAACCTGCATGGGAACTTTTAATAAAGAGTATTTCCACCTCTAGAATTTAGGCAAGCTTGAAGTCGCCTGTCCATGCTGTTTACCAAATTATTGATATTCTGTTGAGGAATATTTCGCCATTCTTTTTGGGCCGCATGAACAAGCTCTTGTACCCTCCTGGGTGGATTTCTGCGTGCTGCCACTGCCCTGGCAAGCATGTCCCAAGCATTTTCTATGGGATTCATGTCAGGAGATAGGACAGGCCAGTTCAAACGATTGATACCTTCAGTTTCAAGATACTCATTTACAGCTCTGTTCCGATGAGGTCGGGCGTTATCGTCCATAAAAACGAAGGAATTGCCAACAGCTGCGCGCCATAGTCTCACGTGAGGATGTAGAATCTCTCTGAGATACCTATCACCAGTCATCGTTCCCTCCACATGAATTAGTTCTGTGCGATCATTTAACATGATACCAGCCCAAAACATAGCACTTCCTCCTCTGAAGGGCGGCACGGGGCGAGCATGGTCAAGCTGAGCAACTCTCGTTGGATCCCGCCACACACGTATTCGATGGCTATCTTCTACCAAACAAATCCTGGTCTCGTCGGAAAAAAACACCGAATTCCAAAATTCTTCAGGCAAGGCCGCGTGTTCTTGAGCCCACTGTAGTCGGCGAACTCTGTGCTCAGGTTGTAGTCTGGGCACTCTTATTGGTCGGCGACACCTCAAACCTGTCTCAAGTATTCGTCTTCGTAATGTCGAGATCGATACTTGAACTCCCAACGCATGTCTCATATCTCTTTGGAGTGCTGGTATTGCCATGGTCGGGTTTCTTCGGATAGTTAAGTGAATATAGCGGTTCTGCCGCTGATTAGTAACACGCCTTCTACCGCTTCTAGGTCTATCACTAAGAGAATTGGTCTGGAGATAACGGTTCCATACAAGAGAGACATCACTTTGCCACAACGCCAACTCTGTTTGCCACGAACCTTTGAGAATGACCTTCTTCAACTAAAGCAACTATTCTTGCACGGTCAATCTCACTTATGACCTGACGATTCATGTTTGCACTTAAAATAGTACAAATCAAATGCCTTGAATGTTAAAATGATCGCACTAAAAATGTTATTCTACAAAAATAACTGTAAACATCTGTATATTGCAAAAAATATGGAACATAATAAAATGGTAAACATTGATAAACAAGCCAACAAAAAATTGTTAGCCCAAAAAAATTTCTTCGCATCCGAAGAAGGTGATGCAAAACTTTGGAATCTATGTGTATTCAGAGAATTCAGGGATAGTAGCTCAACAAAAACTTGTACAACTTAATTTTGTATACCCAGGAGATTGTCTTTGATATATTTGCTGCTTGAAATTATCAAGATAAAATTATTTTAATAAAAATGCCTGAAAAAACTAATTGAAAAGGTAGTCCAATCCTGTTAGAAGGACCAAAATGTATCGTATCGATACACCAGTGTTTCTGGGAAACGTATAGATTTAGTGGACTGTATACTATGTTTTTTATTACCAAGGGTTTTTTTACGTACAATCAAGTGATAGAGAAAAGCACTCACCTCGTATCTAGAAGCAACTCATCGGAGTGGATAAAGGGTACCCTTCTCTTCTATCTTCTGCTCCCAACAAAATTTTGAACAAAACAACAAAACTCGAAAAAAAAATTCCAAAACCTTAATGATTGGTTTAATGGCCTATATTAGCCGAAGGCTGTAAGCATACTGTCTTTCTCGACCGTGTATGTGCCCGGCTTATTGCTCGAGATACTTTTCAATTTTTGATTGTACTGTGTGTCCCCAAAAAATTATAAAATAAAATTAAGAAAAAATATCCTTACGAACAATAAAACTGAGCTATAAAAAATAATTAAATAAATCGAATGAGTTTTAAACAATGCCATTAGTTCGAAATTCGCGCTCAACCAAAAATGACTGATGACATAACGAGTACGTTCATAATATATCGAAAATGTACAGTCAGACGACGGGGTAACCGCTTCTCGTGGTGCGTTTGTGAATTATTTCTAATTTTTGTTTTAAATTTGGCTAGTAATGGAAAAATTACGATATACACATACACCATGGTCGTGAAGACATTTATAAGCCTCGCACCGTATTCCGCTCGGTCAATAATAATATTTGTCCACGACCACCTAATAATAAGTCAATATTTTACCTCCTAACTAAAGGTATATGGTACCCATGTATCAACTGTCGTGAATTATGGTTCATAATACACTGTAGTGTATTATGGTTCATAATTCCCGACTAGAGATGGGGGTACAATATGAAATAAACTATTAAATATGTGTATTTTGTTGGGGAAATTTGTTTCTGACATATATCGTATCTATAAAATATTGTAATTTTCAGTATTGATACTTTTCATAACGATATTTTCTAATATTAAGTATTTCAAAACAATATATTTATAACGGTACGTTGTATTGATACTTTTTACAGTATCGCCCATCTCTATATATGTCAAATTATTTGAAGTAGCTGCCACAACATTTTGAGGTTAGTAATATGCCAAATCGCTACTGACTTTTATTTATTAATAGATAAATTAAGTGTCGTGGACAAAGTATAGTATTCTACTCGCAATTTATAGCCATAATTCACTTGGGTGACTTGCGCCCCTCGCCTGCGGCTCGTGACGCAAACGTCACCCATCGTGAATTATGGCTATCATAAATTGCTCGTTTAATAATATACTAATGTCCACGATCACCTAATAATAAGTCGATATTTTACCTCCTAACAAAAGTTATATGGTACCCATATATCTACTAGAGTGAATTATGGTTCATAATACACTGGAGTGTATTATGGTTCATAATTCACGACTAGAGATGGGGGTACAATATGAAATAAACTTTTAAATCTGTGTATTTTGTTCAGGAAATTTGTTTCTGAAATATATCGTATCGATAAAATATCGGGATCTTTAGTATTGATACTTTTCATAACGACATTTTCTAGTATTAAGTATTTCAAAACAATATATTTATAACGGTACGTTGTATTAATACTTTACACGGTATCGCCCATCTCTATATATGTCAAATTATTCAATTTTGATGTTAGTAATACCAAATTGTTACGAACTTGCTATATTACTGTAACGATGAATTCATTGAATTCGGATAGTGGAAATGAACGTTCTTGTACACCAACTGAAATCAAAAAAAGGGCCGAAATTAACGACTATAGGACTGCTGCCAGAAAAATCGAAAATTAACTATATGTTTACATATTATAACTTCATGAACTGGAGGTTAGTTGACTTTTATTTCATAAAGAAATCAAGGGTCGTGGACAAAGTATAGTATTCCAATTCATAATGCCACTATTAGTCATCATCTATTATTGGTGATTGAATTTATTATTTTCATTCAATATTCAATGTTATTTTGACATTACACTGACTATGGAACTCTATATTTCCACACATTTTACACATACTGTGTGGAGCAGCCAAATGGAATAAACTTGATAACGAATAAATGAGGTCATGTTGGGAAAAACACTTGGACACGTTGATTTATATTTTTTCTACGACCGTGCGTTTTAACCCACTTTCCCGCACGCATTTTAGTTTTGCAAATTTTGACCTTATTAGATAGTTTTTTACTTCGGAAGTTATAACTATTGTTACAACAGGTAAATAAATATTTACGAAATAGTCCATCAAATAAAATCTACATCTTTTCTAGCTTTTTGTTGAATTTTCAATTTTTTTTAAATATAAAATGATGAAGATATTTTGATATTACCCTGTACATTTTTCGAAGTAGTGTCACAAAACAACTATCAAAAAAAAATTCTTCCATCCACAAATTACTTGAAACCGCTGCCGTGACCTTGATCGTCATCTTTATGTGACCTGCAACCGATGATGCCATCCTCATCGACGTCATCTGTATACTTACCAGTTGACACCAAATAACTCCACTGGACCGGCAGTTTTAAGTAATTTACAGAATGCAACAAATTGTATTTTTAATATTAATATATTTATAATAATTAATAGTTTACGGTTAAAGTTTTTTATATGTAGTTATGTTGAAATAAAATGACTTTTGAAAAATGGGTTGGAATACTTTTTTATACATACGGTCGTGGAAAAAATAATTTTCCTAACTCATGCGTAAAGTGTCTTTCCCGCCCTTGACCGCTTGTCCGACTTCCACTCCGCGTCGTTCGGGTCAACTGCAGTCGCGTGCGGGAAATTATCACTTTCCGCACAAATAACTATTTGAATGCGCATTTTGAGAAAAAAAATTATATAAGGTTTGTCATGTGACAGTGGCCAATACCAGTGACTATAACAAGAATACCGACTTCCTTTTTTTAAATGCAACACCCTGTATATTATTTGTTTTCTGGATTCTTCAAGAAATTATAGTACAATGTGCTCAAGCGTTTTTCCCAACACGCCCTCATTTATTCGTTATCGTTATCGACTCATTCCATTTGGCTGTTCCACACTGTAGAATGTCACTACAAACTGATGTCAATACCACGCTTTTATACTTCAGAATTTTTGGTCCTCGAATGGGAAGAATAATGTAAAATCACGAATATGTTATAAGGCTAAACCAAGTGAATTAATGGTTGAAATGGGACAACTCCCAAGTGTTCGCGCTCCTCCATTTTATCCTTTTCTTTCGTGCGCTGTGAACTTGAAAGGTACATTTGCATTGAAATATAAAAAACAAAAAATTATAAAAAATCCTATTAGGGTGTTTGTATGTAGGTATGTAAAGTTTATTTTGAAGCAATAGAAGGCCCGGGAAGGTTCGCGATCCTGGGAATATTGCAATCATTTTTTTTATTAAAAAACCCTGAGGCATTTCAAAAGAAAAAGATATTTGCTTGATGCACTATTGGAAGAGAACATTCCAATTGAAATTACCAAAAATCCGCAATTTTTTCCAAATTACTGACATCAAAGTCAACAAATTTGTCAATCACGTCAAGATATCAGATGGTCACAAATTTTGGGAATTTAGTATAATGGATAATGTTGCTATTTCTCATTTCCGTAATTTGATACGGCTTGGATCCTTTACCAAATGTTTCAGATTTTTTCATCGAAAAATTTGTGGTTAATTCAGAATACTTATATAGAGAAAAATTTAAAAAAACAATATTTTCTCTCCATGAATATTTAAAAAATAGTTTAATACTTCATATTCAACATGAGTCTTTCCAGAAATTTGGAGGGAATAAATATAGTATAGTTTGTTTCAAAAAATACATAGAGTTCTGGAATGCAATAATCCTTCAACAAGCAGATGCTGCAATCAAACTTCACAATTTAGTAGTAGCTATTTAGATGGCCAGGAAATATTTGATTAGTTTTTTGAATGAAACTAACTGTTTAAAAGAGAGCCACTTATTATGATTATTATCATCACTTTACGTATACACTTGCTCAATCCTTGATGGTAATGTTCACGTATTCCGATCGTCTGTAAACGCAAAAAGGATCAAGCTCAGAAGTCACATATTTGGACATTTTCAGACATTGTGACAGGTATTTAAAATTACAGCCTCCTGCAGATCGATTCATGTGTTTCACTGAAGACCTAGTTTGGTGAGGCTGCCTTGTAGAGAATTTGGGAATTAGTCCTGTAGATGAAACGATGACCGGCACCACAACTACCCTCTCTGCATGCATAAATTGCAAGATCGATGTATTTGATTATTTTCTTGTTGTATTCATCCAAAATATTGTTGTTATTGGATACAGCAACATCCGCTAGAAGAATCGAGTCAGCTTTTTCATCCACAACTAGAATCTAGAATCAGCATTCTCTAGAACCGAATGCGGATGGTACTTGTAATGAGGGGTGTAGGTGTTAACTAATTCAAATTTGTTGTCCAACTTCTGATGTATGAAGATCCCGATGTAATGTGTTGTATCGTCTCTGTTGTTTGTTGACACCTTCTGCACTTGTCCGGAACGATGTTTGTATCTGTTATAACAAATTTCTTGTAATTGTTGGTATTAATTACTTGGCCTTGTATGGCCATCATAAATTATTCTGTTTCTGGAAATAACGTTCCATCGGAGAGCCACTTATTTGATGCTTCTTTGTCGATATAAGGTTGATTGAGTCCGTGATGATGTCGACCATGAAGCGCTTTCTGGGCCCACTCCGCCATTATAATTGACCAAAGACCAGAACAAAATGTCCGACGTTCCGACTTTTAGAATACCCGGTCATCTCCAACTGGCTAATTCCGAGGTTTGCAACAAAAGACAAATTAGATATTATTCTAGAAGCCAGTAAGATCTATAATTCAATGTGTATATGTCAGGTTCGTCTAGTGGTAAACAAACCTGTTTTTCAAAAAACCGTTTTCGGATGGGTGGTCTCAGGATCAACCTATTCAACCATTTCTTTACGAACTACTTGAAATCATGTGTCCAAGGCAACTAAAATTGTGTTGGGAAACGGAGGTCAATTCAGATGTATCCATAGAAAATCAACAAGCAAAGAGATCTTTCAGAACACCACTCGTCGTGATAACTCTGGTAGGTTTATTGTGCAAATCCCAACCTAACCCTGCAACTCGGAACTTCCATATTTTTCACCCCATCACGAAAACAATCGACAAAATCTCATTTAACACGTCCTCTGCCAACCCGTCATGAGCAACAATTGTTTTTGTTTTATCACTGCGCCAAAATGGTTTTCTATTTCTAGTAACAAGTGAAAAAATAAAAAATAAAAAAGTTTTCATGTGCCTTTTGCTTACTGGGCCTCTTCGGTCATGCCTTATGCACGGCAGAGTTTAGTTCGTGGCCGACGGCTTTCTGGGAACAAATGCAGGAATGTACAAATTTTCGGTCATATTGACCGACGTGGCGTAATGTGATAATGAGCCGTTTCTGTCGTAATGTCCGACGTGACAGGGAATGTGTTAAGAAAGATTTTAGGTGATGCCAAATATACCATTGAAGATTTATCCACAATTTTTACGGAAATTGAGGGCATTTTAAATTCACGTGCCATCACCCCACTCTCTTCTGACCCTGCTGATTTCCTAGCCCTCACTCCTTCTTATTATCTCATTGGATCCAGACATAACGCAGTTACATGCGAATAGGTTATTAGAACTTTAGTTCTTTACGCGAAGTGACAGGGGGTAATTCGCAAAAGATCTGACCGTAACGTTACGTTGCTGCGTTATGAGCCTCTCTCACTCTCGTTAACGAAGCAGCGATTCATATGCTTCGGAAGGGAATCGAACCCGGGCCGCCCGCGTGTCAGGCGAGCATTTTACCACTGAACCACCGATGCTACATTAAAATTCTATGCAACGCTGGTATTCGCAGTGCTGGTGATATACTTGAATTTATTCAGATGAATTTTTTACTATTATTTCCACATTTTTTTGCGAGATTGATCTTTTTTAGAACTTCATTAGAACTTTAGTTCTCTACGTTAGGTTGGAGCGACCGGGGGTCGCGGCGCAAAAGATCTGACCGTTACGTTGCTGCGTTATGTGCCTGTGTTATGTGTTTACGAAGCAGCGATTCATAGGCTAGAGAAAACTGTTATGGCGCCATATATCGAGGTCTCTGGTTTAAATTTTACACAAAGGTTGATAATATAATAGTATAATAATCGATTGTTGATCATCGATTAGGAGATATACCTTACAGTTACGCACGTCCGTTTCAAACTAAAAATAAAATGCTGGGAAGATTTTAAATTAATCGATAGATTGAAGAAAAAACCGAGGACATAATTTTGTAACGAAATAATTCGTCTACTCTACAACTACAACTTAATGATCATCGATTGTTAATCGATCAATTATAATCGATTATAGATTGATTGATAATGATCGAAAAATAATCGATTATTAATCAATTGATAATAATCGATTGTTTATCGATTGGAATCGATCGAATTTTAATCGATTGGAAATATTCGAATATTCATCGATTATATACAATCGGTTATTAATCGATTGTTGATGATAATTGATAATAATCGATTGTTGATCGATTAGAAGTAATCGATTATATATGGATTGTTAAATGAAGTTTCATCCAGAGTAGACTAAATTCTTATATTAATATATGTGTATTTATTTATTGATACAAAAAATTTGATTATTGCTTAAAAGGAACTAAAGTTCTTACCGTGTGTCCCGTGACACGTTCTTCAATTCTTTGAATTACAATTTATCCAAAGTTATTTTGGGCTTGATGGTCCAACTGATATATTTATGGGAAGCAATCTCACACAAAGTCCAACCAAGGCTCCTCAACAGTCGATTCACGGGTACTGTTAAAGGACGGTAACACCCCGCCATTAAAGTGGACTTCGGGACGATTTCACAAACTTTATTTTGGGCCCGATGGAGTCGCACGGGTACGGACGATAAAATGGGCTCAAAATAGTGCGCCGTTCATTTGCAAGACTTTGTTAGCTTCCCGTGGAAGACGAACACTATTGAAATTCCTTTGACACGGTTAAATCTCTCAGAACATTAATATGTTTTATAAAGTTTATTCGCTTTGTCATAAGCATGAGTTGTATGAATGTTTTTTGATGCTACTATTCGTCTTTTTATGCCCACGGTGTATTAATTAATAACAACATTTATTTTATTGGAAGTCAATCTTTTTAAGGCCGAGGGTGTTCTTCCTCAAAAATTTTTGTTACTACGGCAACTCTGTATAACCGACTGACAACAGTACTTTCCACGCCTCCTTTGCCAACCGTTGAATGAGCAATATGTAAATCTAATTGTCAATAAATAACTGTTTGTTTCACAGCAATGTCATTTCCAACCCGTGAGAAAAGTACTAATTCCAACAACAAATTATTTGATATTTTTTCGAGATGGGGATTCTTAGGATATTCACATCTATCCTTCTCCACCTCGAACCAATTATATAACCCGTCCAGCAGTCGAGAATATTTTCAGTGGAATTGTTATGAAATTCGAACTAGTATAATTACGAATAACAATACTTCAAAAAATAATAGTAATAGTAATAGTTTCATGGAAATTTAACATCGCTTTCCGACCAGCTGACACAAATAAAAGTGTAACTAGAACCAAGACTTAACCTATTTCATATTAAACAAATGAAACTCAACAATCTAATAAACCAGAGAGGGTAAAGCTCAGAAAAATAATTTAATTTTTTTTAAGTAATAACCTCTAAAGTAGAAAGGGAGAAAATATAGATAGTAGAATTGCATTTGTTTATATTGAAAAAAGGATTTTATATTATTTTGGACTGAAATTCGTGATTTTCAAATCTATTCTTAATTTTTGAAGTAATTACTGAATGATCCAGAGAAATTTTTGTTTCAATCTACTTTATTCCGACGAAGTCTACCAGAGCCCCAATGGATTTGGCAAAATTTTTTTTTGTATCGAAACCTTCCATCTATTGGTCATTACAGGGATAAATTTTGTAGGTGCTAAAAATGAGCTTTTATATTCGTAATCAGCTTGAAAACATTAATGAACACTTTGCGTGCACACTCTACAAAGTCGGATTATGGGAAACCGCAATCTAGACATGCAAGCACCATTTGAAGCGCTTTCTCAAACCACCTTCCAGAATTTTATTTAATGTTAATACGAGTGGAAGTATAGTTTCGAGCTCTATACCTCCAATGTCCATGCCATTTTTTGATCGATCGTTTTCGGACTGCTGTACCATAACATTATTAAATTCACTTATTGGAGAAATATTGTTATATACAGCAAATCTCCCAGCATGTCAAATCACGATAGATGGTAGGTAATAACTGCATATTATTAAGCAAGCGATTGAGTGGCAGCTCGAGAAAAAATGTATCCTAGCACCACTTTGCTAGTCTGCCGGAAAGATTATCGAACTGCATCTAGGTTTTGATTGATGTACACGTGACCAGCACGTGCACATGGTGTTTATACAATAGTGAAATTTTCAACCAAATAATTTCTGATTGCCAGAATGAGCAAACTTTTTGAAAGCTAGGCTACTACTGCATCAAGATATCATCATCATAAAATATGTTGTATTTATATACAGATTGCGAGAAGTCTATTCGAGCCATGCGATTTACACAAGTGCGACTAGGATAATATGAGAATAACTACTTGAAAGAGAGAGAATATCGTTGACTTTTTTTCGAAGTCATGCACAATAGATAAAACTAAACACTTTCATCTGGCAACATTGTCCTTTACAGAGAGAATTCAATAGTTGGTGGTATTCAGTTTGATCCCAGCATCAAAGGAGTGAGAGTGTTGAAGAAATAAAAAAATACAATCGTTATTACGTAACCTGTACATCTTAATATTCATTTTTGTCAACATGATCGTTTCTGACCAAGTTGGCAATTAATTTCTCACTACAATAGGTATCGAATTAAAGTCGAACAAAGAGCCGACGTTCGAAATATTTAGCAGAATATTCATTATTATAGATAATGGTACGGTACCCTTCATGAGGGAGTCCGACTGGAACATTTCCTTATGACAGCATCGTATATTTAAAAAGGGACACCGTAACAAATTGGACATTCAAGATCTGTACGTTTACCACAAAAAAATTAGTGGAAACAAAAAATCGAATTGTTAAATTCTCAATTTGAAGTTATATTACAGTTTATAGAAATTTTTATTTTCTAGATTTTTTCTTAAGTGGGACCCAGAAAAAATATGTTGTTCGACTCGTGTGGATTGTCCATATCGCACTTGAACGATTGAGCACTCCGCCTACGGCGTCGTGCGATATGGCCATCATATCCACACTAGTTGCACAAACTACTATCCGAAGAAACCCGACCATGGCAATACCAGCACTCCAAAGAGATATGAGACATGCGTTGGGAGTTCAAGTATCGATCTCGACATTACGAAGACTAATACTTGCGACAGGTTTGAGGTGTCGCCGACCAATAAGAGTGCCCAGACTACAACCTGAGCACAGAGTTCGCCGACTACAGTGGGCTCAAGAGCACGCGGCCTTGCCTGAAGAATTTTGGAATTCGGTGTTTTTTTTCGACGAGACAAGGATTTGTTTGGTACAAGATAGCCATCGAATACGTGTGTGGCGGGATCCAACGAGAGCTGCTCAGCTTGCCCATGCTCGCCCCGTGCCGCCCTTCAGAGGAGGAAGTGCTATGTTTTGGGCTGGTATCATGTTAAATGGACGCACAGAATTAATTAATGTGGAGGGAACGTTGACTGGTGATAGGTATCTCAGAGAGATTCTACATCCTCACGTGAGACTATGGCGTGCAGCTGTTGGCAATTCCTTCGTTTTTATGGACGATAACGCCCGACCTCATCGGACCAGAGCTGTAAATAAGTATCTTGAAACTGAAGGGATCAATCGTTTGAACTGGCCTGCCCTATCTCCTGACATGAATCCCATAGAACATGCTTGCCAGGGCAGTGACAGCACGCAGAAATCCACCCAGGAGTGTACAAGAGCTTGTTCATGCGGCCCAAGAAGAATGGCGAAATATTCCTCAACAGAATATCAATATTTTGGTAAACAGCATGGGCAGGCGACTTCAAGCTTGCATAAATTCTAGAGGTGGAAATACTCTTTCTTAAAAGTTCTCATGCGGGTTCTCACTTAACATTTTCTTTAAAAAGAATCAATTTGTATTTAATTTATTTAATTTCTAAGAATACTTTTTATGTTTAAAGCAAGTTTATTATTGGATAATAAAAATTTTTGACAAATATACACGTTTTTTTTTATTGAAACTAATTATTTGATGAATCTCCGATCCATTTATAATGAACACATGTTTTTTTTCGGATATTTAGGGTGATGCAAAACTTTTGAATCTATGTGTATTATCGGTTACCATTAACTGAATTTTATAAAATATAATCAATGAAAAATTGTGAAATTACTTGCTGTTACGAAATAAAATCAGCTGAATACTTTGTGAAATAAAGTTTTCTGCTAATTGATATTGTATTTTTTGTTCTTAAAGTGATGTAATTATATTATTTAAATTCGAAAACTATTTGCATTTTGTTTATACAGCGTGTCCACGGATGGAGTATCCTATACCTAGGTGAAACATTTTTAAATATCCATTTAGTGAAAAATGTTATTCCTAATAAAAAGTTTTGCTTGTTCTGAAACGCCATAAAATGATATGAAATTGAAGTTTCTCAAAACCCGTCTCATTTTATGGCCAGTTTTATGGAAACCTGGAGTCTGACTTGTTGACATTTCTTCACATATTGACTAATATCTCGGGAACCTCGAAATTTGCAATGCTCTAGTCCACGCCATTCGATTCAGAATAAAATTTTCCATAAAAAGAGGTATTTTGAAAATTATGAGTCTTCGCGAATTAGTATAAGTTTCGGTGTGTACTTTTTCAAAAACTGAAAATTCTTAAATCCATATCTAAGGTTTTTGGATGTAGGAAATTCAATTCTGAATGGAATGGCGTAGACTAGAACCTTGCAAACCTTAAGGTTCCCGAGATATTAGCCAATATCTGAAGAAATGTCAAAAAGTCAGACTCCAGGTTTTCATAAAACTGGCCATAAAGTGAGACGGGTTTTGAAAAACTTGTATTTCATTTAATTTTATCAAAACAAGCAAAACTTTTTATCAAGAATAATATTTTTCACTAAATTAATATTTAAAAATTTTTCCACTCAGGTATATGTCCATCCGTGGACACGCTGTATAAATAATAAAATTTGTTATCATTTAAAGAAAAAACATTTCAATTTACCTCAAGTAACTTTGAGAAACTTGTAAGTTCTAAAGTTCTTCAAACTCACTAAACAGTCCTAGTCTATCTAAGACGAAATATTTTAAAAAAATCACAAAATGACAGTTCACATTTTTTTGCTAATCGTAAAAACCTGCCGTAATAATACCAACTTATTATACCGCGATATCCTTTAAACATCGACGTCGGATTGCGAATAAAGCGAGCGCAACTAGCACACTACCGTCGCGATGCCCACTAGATGCTTCAGTCGGGACGGGATTTTCTCCCGGTTAGTCGACAGCCAGGCTTTTTGCTTATGCTCACTAACTCTCAGCTCCTCTTCTTCTTGTTCGCTTCGGCACTTGCGGCCGTTATTGATGGGGGTGTATGAGGAATAACTAGATTTTATGCTAGAAATGACTTGAAAAAAGGATTGCTCAACTTGAATCCACCTCGAGAATGTGATCTACGATATATATATATATATATATATAAGATAATTAGCTGAATAATTAAATGAATCGATGTATTACATCGTAAAAATTTTTTTTGTGATTGAAATTAAAATATAAATTTCGGAGATGAAATTTTTTTATTGCCATAATAAACATTGGTGGAATTTTATTGACGTGAAGACCAAGCAATAGAGCATCAAAATAGTGAGTTTTTGACAATTTAAAAAATAGACAATATAAAAAAATAAAAGCTCAATTTTAGTCACCATAATCCGGTCAAATTAGACCAAAAAAGAATAGTAAAGGTACATAAATTTCCAGCAAGCTGAAAGTGCGTGTAATTATTTAATACAGACCTAAAAATAACACCTGAAAGTTCCTCATCATTCCGGGGCTTGGAAAAAAATTTATTCGAGGTCAAAGGTCAAAAATCTGGAAAAAAATTGGTTGTTCGCGATTTTCAGCAAAACGGTAAGTTTTATCATAAAATTGTCTCAAACAAAAATTGTACAACATAAAATTTTCCATGAAAATTGTACCAATATTTTCTTAGAGCCACCGTTTCTGAGATATAACGTGTTAAATAATTGTTAAATTTGTAAACGTCATAATAGGCATAAGTACGCCACGTAGATACATCTGTAAAGCTGTAATATAGCTACAAATATTTTTCAATCGGTATACATACAGTGATGGGCAAATGTGTGGAACCAAGTAAATATCTTTTGAATTATTAGAGATATCAAGCTGAAATTTGGAAGGTGGATACTGCAGTAGATTGCCTATTTGTTTTCATATTTTTTAAAAATATTGAACTTCTGGTTTTACCGGAAGTAATGTCGATTTTAAAATTTGCAATGGAATACCCTGTATATTATTTTAGTTTCCGATGGAACATTTTATTACCAATAAAAAAATATCGGGTTCGATATTTTTCATTTCAATACCTACCGAGATATTAACAGAAAAGTAACTAAGGAAAGGAAAAATCTAATATCCATTAAAGAAATAATCATAATTATTAACTGAAACTGAGTGATTTTCAAAACATTGAAACTTAACTATAAACTAAAATTAATGTATTAGATGTTCAAACTGAGCACCGTTTAGTTCTTGACCATAGGCAAGTCGGTTTGTAAATTCTCTAGTAACATTAGCTATTACTTCTGGTGGAATTCTCTGGATCTCTTGAGTTATTGTTGCAGCTAATTCTTGCGAATTATTTGGTCTATCATCATAAACCTTAGACTTTAAATAATCACACAGAAAATAGTCTAGTGGATTAAGGTCGGGACTTGGTGCAGGCCATTCATAAGTACCCCTTCTTCCAATCCATCTGTGATGAAATGTCGGTAGGTATTGAAATAAAAATCATCAAACGCTATATTTTTGTATTTGTAATAAAATTTTTCATCAGAAACTAAAATAATATACAGGGTGTTCCATTGCAAATTTTAAAATCGACATTACTTCCGGTGACACCGGAAGTTCAAAACTGTTAAAAAATATGAAAACAAATAGGCAATCTACTGTAGTATCTACCTTCCAAATTTCATTTTGATATCTCTAATACTTCCAGAGATATTCACTTGGTTCCACACATTTGCCCATCACTGTATGTATGTATTTTAGGGTGACATTCACTGAGACCTAAAAGATCTATTGTGTCCCCTTACTTCTACTTAGTTCCTGAGGAGAGTCTCAGAAACTAGTAGCTCCTTTAGTGCTATTTCCCGGAGAAATTTTAGGATATATGCAGGCTTCAACGCCAAAAGAATTGGGCTGGAAGTTGGTCGACAATACATTAGAACCTATTCAGACTTTACTCCCACCTGCGCCAGATGAACTGCTGAACACAATTTTTTGCAACTGTAAAAAGGGATGCAGCGCTAAATGTGGTTGTAAAAAAGTTGGACTGTTGTGTTTTCTGGCATGTACACATTGTCAAGGCCAGTTTTAATGCTGAATCACCAATAGTGGAGGATTCGTTTGATACCAACGAGGAAACATGCGATACATTGCTATTGACGCAATTTACTTACACCCAGGATAAAGAAAACGAACAAGACGAAGATCAAGAAGAAGTATTTGAAGGTTATTATGAATCAGATGAATAAATTTCTATATTTTTTAATTTCAATCGCTTTTATCATTTCCATTCCTTGCTTGAGCATTACTCAACAAAGCACAACATAGACGAATTAAAAACAGTACCACAATTTTGACACTGACGAGTGAAATTTTTCACGATGTTGTCAGAGTAAGCTTACAATAAAATAGAAAGATAATAACTTCCACCTCTATTTTCTTGATTCAGTGTGTTACAACAATATATGCGAATAAAATTAATAATATGTATATTTCATGTAACGGGTGATCCTCCTTACACCAAATTAAAATGAGAAATTCACACTCTGACAACATTACACTCACGTTCATAACCCGAACAAGGTTGTCAAATGCTCAATTACACTTAGCCGCCACTTAGTTAGCTGTCGTTTATGTAGTGCATTGATAAACGCTTTCTATTGTAACCGAGACTTTGACTGGCGGCTAGAGATAGCTGAGGGCTACGTAGCTGACAGATTTAACCAGGCATTGATAAAGCCGTCCTCAGAGTCTAGCTCCGCAACATAACTTAAAGGGGATATACGATTTGGTAGCTGCATTAAAAGAATTTCGTCGACTATATTCATCTTGTGGTGTAGAGCCTTAAAAACTGGAACAACCCGAATAAGGATCTTAATCCTATAACATACAATATTACACAGTGTCATTATACTACGAAATAAATCCTGTTGGCAAAATAAACACTACAATCAAAATGTTAATGTTTTTTCCATTAATTTGAAAATTTTCTACATAAATAATGCATCATCTCTTTAGGTGCTTTTCAGCTGTGGAATTAACTTCTAGAATGAAATTATTTTCAATGTATTTGTGAGGTCTCAGACACACAATAGGAGCTCGCATATAATGGAAAAAATTAATGGTCAAAATCAACTTCTTCATTGTTTGTAAACAACAATATAACATTAAATGGCGTTGTAGCTTCAACAGATTCATTATTAATTTTTCAACGTAATCGCTCATAAAACAGCTATTTATGATAAAAGATAACGTGCGAAGCGAGTGAAGCTATTTCACGAACAAAACAAATTTTATTGAGTTCAATATGCTGAACTGTCAAATGAAGTTTTCAATTGATTACATTTTGTTGATTTTTTGACAACTATTTCACAACCATCATGCGAAGGTGCGATGGAGCAGAAAAAGAATACATGCAATCCATTTAAAAATACACCAATTCGCAGAAGGAACATAGGCTCGGTATTTTGCTGTACATTTTATTTTGAAAGAAATATTCTCACATTGTTTCAGGTAGGACCATGATATGGACTTGAGTAAATGTTCCTTTTCTATCCAGTAATCTCCCAGGTGCTGTGCTCTAGGATTCTGAAGTGCTGGAAAGTATGTGGATGGAGGCTTCTTTCTCCATGCCACAAAATCTACATTCTTCTTCCTCCACTACAGGCGACAATGTCCCGTTAGGATCCCTGTTAAAACTCTTAGCGCAGTTTTACTTTGACTTATGCATTCATTTGATCCCCACAGGTTGTAGTCACCCAGAAGAGTCTTCGATTGTATAAGCCCTACTAGATCTTTCCAATCTAGATCTTCTCTTTTTCTCGGCCTTACCTATTTCTTCCAATATTACATTGGGGTTGATTTCGCAAAAGGGTTCAGGCCCCCATAAAGGTATTTCAGTCCCCCTCTTTGCTAGTTCATCTGCTATTTCATTTCCTTCTATTCCAGTGTGTCCATTAATCCATAGTAAGGTGACTATATTGTTCTCGCCGAGTTCATTGAGTTTGTCTAGGCATATCCACCTTATTTTGGAACTGATTACACAAGAGCTCAGTGCTTTAATGGCTGCTTGGCTATCCGACATTATAAAAATCGTTTATCTCCTGTATCCTTTATCAATATTGAACTGGGCGCACTTTCTTATGGCGTGGATTTCCGCTTGAAAGATACTTGGGGTTTTTCCCAAGCTTTCAGAGTGCTTTGTTCCTGGCCCGAACACTCCTATCCCAGTTCCTTCTATTGCTTCTGAGCCGTCTGTGTACGATTGAATGGCATTCTTCCCAAGCCTGTAATGGTATTTGGATCTCATTCCTTCTTGTTGCTCAATTCCGTAACGAATTTCTTTGAAAATTTATACTTTCTCATCATACCGTCTTGTGGCATGTCCCAGGCTGTCTGATTTCTAAGAAGTGAGGAGGGGGTTTTTCTCCATGATTCCCTCTCTACTTAGTATGTATCTTGTTCTTCCTGCAACACTTTCCACCACCATGTTGAGGGGTGAGGTTGAGAATCACTTCCATGGCTGCTGTTGGGCATGTTCTCATTACTCCTGTAATGCATGTACAGGCTAGTCTTTTAATTTTGGAGAGGTTTTCTCTCGTCGTCAATAGGCTAGTTCAACTACTTCACGCAATGGCTCCATAAGTAATGATTGGTCTCACTATGGCAGTGTACATCCATCTTAGGATTTTTGGATTACAGTTTCTCCCTGCCAGATTCCTGCACACCATTAGAGCCATTTAGCCTTGTATGTAATCTCCTTTTCGTGTTTGTTTCACAGAAGTTTACTGTCTAGAGTTGAACCTAGATACTTGACTTCTTGTCTTCATTCCAATGAATGAAAAAATCATTAATTATCCTTGTGACGTACCTGCGTGCTCTCCGAGTCGCCCTTAAAATTCTTTAAATAAAATCACCATTCTCTTAAGACTCAAATTGTACTCGAAAATATACCAAGATGAGAGAAAGGGCATGTCACTTGAACAAGAGGTATCATGGATTTTAATAGATTTTCTGGAATTCCGTTCACAAAATTCACAAGAAAATACGACCTATCACGAAACTCAACTAATCCTCGGAGCATATTGCAATAAAAATAAATTGAAAGTTAACTCCGCAAAGCAGAACCGGATTTAGCTAGTGGCTTGGGGGGGGGGCTTTACCCCTGGCCATCGACGATATCACCTAAACCGTCTAAAAATTCAACTACCGGGATTTCGAATTCAATAAGTGGGATGAAATGAAACAATTTATTTTGTTAAAATCTACACTATATTGAACTTAAAGTTGTGACGCGTTTCACTAACACAGTAGCTTTTTCAAACGAGTGGAGGTATAAGGGAACATTTTTTAATGTATACAGTGCCCTAGTACTGAATTTTACGGATATTGACAATAATATTATAATCTCCTTTGGAATGAGCACATAAAAGAGCTTTCAGTGAACTGTAAAAAAAGGCTGAATATCTTAAAAACACTAGCAAATATCAATTGGGGATCTGATACCACCGTTCTGATAAATTTTTACAGGACCTATATATTATCAAAAATGGATTACGCATCCATCATTAACGGCTCGGCTACTGAATCAAACTTAAAAGTACTAGACCATATTCAGTGTACTGCCTTAAGATTAGCTCTTGGTGCATTCAGAACAAGTCCCTACCTGTCAATATGCTGTGAAGGAGCAGTGACGCCACTTCGGTACAGAAGGCAAAACTTAATGACAAATTATTACTGTAAAATACTCCACAACCCCATACATCCTGCACATGAAATACTATCCACACTAGAGATTCCTCTCCAGCCCCGCCGAGTTAGCAATTTATCATACCCAACAAGAGTATCATTTCTACTAGAGTCCATAAACATCAGCGCAAGAGAAAACCAAATCTACGATGAAGGCCTAGAACAACAGAAAAAGTATATGAAAGAAAAAATCATGAACAAGTGGCAAGAAGAATGGACTGTCAATAATAACGCGCTAAAAGAAATACAAACAAGTATACAACTCAAACCATCTGAATATAAACTTCAGAAGCGTAGGGATAAAGTAGTAATCACCCGGATAAAAATTGAGCATACTAACCTGACCAGCTATCACTTACTTCTCGGATGGAACGCGCCTGTCTGTGAATGCGGAAGACAAATCACTATAAAACACCTAATAGTTGAATGTCCACTGCTTTCTCGAAGTCGTCTGGATATGGGGATCGCGAAAGACATTAAGACATGCACTTCAACTACAGAAGAGCAAATTAAGTTGTTGAATTTCTTGAATGCAAACAGCTTGTACATAATAATATAAATGTACAGCCTTAAATGTTTGAGGAGGTTTTTGGTTGGTAGGCCATGAAGGAGTCCAACACTACCCGATCTTCGGGTGAACATGAGTTTTCCCTCCTCCAAATAAGAAGAGCTAATGACCAAAGCAGTCGATGCTCTATACCAAAAAAAAAAATAATATTATATAATAATAATCTATTTAAACAGCCAAAAACATAAAAAGCCAAAAGTGTCTAAATATGGGATTGACTGAAGTATTTAATAAGTTTACCTCAATGGACTTTTATTATTTGAAAGAACGTCAATATTTTCAATGAATAGTTCTCCCTTCGCAACCCCTCCATGTAAATTTTCTGTTTTCATTTACCTGTAGTTCACGAGATCCGTCTAACCGACAGTTTATCGGCCGCACACTGTATAACGATACACTTATTAACTAATAAACTTTACTTAGTCCCTATCTAAAATTAATTATACAATGCCAAACGTATAACAGAATTGGAGGACAACTAATGATACGCCTCTGTACAGAGCATTTATATGTATGACTGTCAAGAGCTGTTACTGTAGTGGGATATCTGAAGCACATTGAAAAACACAAAATAATTTCTGGAAAAATCTTTTACTCCTGCAAAAATATCAAAAACCGCATATAAAATTAGAATCGAAACGAGAATATCCTACCCATATTGAAGCAGGCCTCGGAATTAATTATTAAAAAACATAAATACATCTAAACTGATAGCCTAGCTACCTTCTGCGGCATTCGAGTGAATATTATTGTGATTATTCGAAACACATAACACATGCTACTTAGTCGATACTCAAATAAAACTTTCGAAGGAAATTGAAATTTAATATTAATCACTACACATCACTCAGCCTATAAATGCCTACCTAATTACTTGTTGTATACTAAAAAAACTTACTTGCATGGACATGCACAAACCCCTGGAATATCAAAAAACTTGTAGCCCATATAGGTACGCAGCTCAAACTCAGAAAGGTGTTATACATACGATGGAGGTTTGATGGGAGAGTGACTTTTCAGAGATTGGCAACACCTTCGCTACGGTGAATACCTATATATATTGTTAGTTTTTTCTTTTTTCTGATCTAATTTGTCCAAATTGTACATAAATCTGACGGATAGATTAGTTTTAATGATCATTCAAAAAAACTGTTTTCATTGTTGTGTTAATATGGAAAAGAAAGAAGAATATCAAGAATTAATTGAACATTATTTTTAACGTGGAAAAACAATTCAAAAAACCGAGGAAAAGTTATGTAAATATTATCTTGAATATGCCCTGACCCATGGAATTATTTGTAATTGGTTCTCTTTTTTCAAAAGTGGTCATATGAATACGGATGATGCTGAAAGTCCAGGGTAGTCATTTTTTGAAGCTACTCCATAAATGGTTAATAAAATCCATCCTCTTGTACTCAGTGATCGTCGAATAGAAGTACGTGAGATAGCTAATGAAATATATATTGCAACTGAACGGGTAGGCAATATTTTGTTTACATATGAAAAAGGTATCTGCAAGATGGGTACCGAGATTGCTTAATGCTGATTGAAAAATCGCTCGCATTGAAAATTCAAACGAACGTTTGGATATCTTCAAACGTAATCCAAGTGAATTTTTCCGTCCATATGTCACAGTCGAAACAATGGATGTAATCCGAGAAACGTGTTCTCAAAAAGGCAAAAATCGTTTTTTCTTCGGCCAATAGGTCATGGCCTCATTGTTTTGGGATTCCCAAGGTGTAATATTTTTTGATTATTTAGAAAAAGGACGATAGCTGGCTAATATTATTCTGATTTCCTGACGTTTTGATGCGGAACATAAGGAAAAACGACCGCATTTGTTGAAGAAAAGAGTTTTGTTTCATCACGGCAATGCTTCTGCCCATTCGTCCGCTATTTTTGCAGAAAAATTGGCACAATCTATCGCTTAATCCGCCAAATTCACTCGATCTGACTCCCTCCGATTACTTTCTGTTTCCAAACATGAGAAAATGACTTGATGGAAAGCGATTTTTGACAAATGAAGAGGTGTTTGTAGAGACAAACGCGTATTTCGCGGAACTTCGGAAAGATTATTTTTTGGATGGTTTGAAAAAATTGGAAACTCGCTAGACTGAGGGTGTGCTGTAACTCAGCAGGTTAACCAACAGGTAACGGGACCAATGGTTGAACAACGGTTAAGTCATATTTCGTTGTAACAAGAATTGTGCAACAGAGGTCACGTAACCAACGCAATAACTTGCTACATTTAATTAAAAAAACGTCCATATAATTAGAAAATAAAAGGACTGATGTCAAACCAAAGCAAAAGTGATGCACCGTTTGATAGTCGGAATCTATCTCTGAATTCATTTCCATTCCATTTTATAAAATGGTTTTCTCTTTCACTAACATTTCTAGCGGCTCTCGGAAACATTTCTAATTCATATAGTTCTCGAAAATCTTAAAAGGCCATTAGCTCTTGCATGTTTACTATCATTGATTCGTCCATAGGTATTACTCGTAGAATTTTATTAATTTCAAATAGTAAATCAAACAAATGTCAATTGTAGAATTTTCACAATTTAAAGAAATCATGAAATAAGTAAAATGTAATTGTTCCGTGTTTTGACCATAGGTTAAGCCCCGGAAATCGGATGGTAAGCTTTTATATAATTAACCAGTTGGTGACCGACCAAAATGTTATGCAACAACAACCTCTTGAAGTTAATCAATGGTTAACAATAACAATGGTTCAACCTGCCGAGCCATATAGCCTGCCGAGTTATGTTATAAGGAGATTATGTTTAGAAATAGAATATTTTTTTAAGTAAAGTAAATTTTTCATTGAAAAGTCACACTCCCGCCAAACCGCCCTCGTACACTGTGTTATTTATAAGATGCGACAGGGGCTCCCGTACAAAAATGTCAAAT
>CAJUYI010001135.1:0-18052 GCA_910591695.1 Galerucella pusilla
CCTGGTCGCTCAAACATAACCTGGCATAAAGAACTAAAGTTCCAACAGTGGTGTGCTGCAAGAAAACCTACCTTTTACCTCTCTGCACACTCTGTGCTGGCCTAATGCTAATGCTCAATCTAATGATTAATTATTGGAAAGGAATCAGAAGATTGTTCATAATACATGCATGTCATGTGATTTAAAAAAACACCCCATTTTTTGTAATTAAATAACTCATGGAATGTTCGTAATATAATAACTCAAAAAGTTTTCTCCGACGTTGAAATATAACAGATACAAGTATCCTTTTTTGAAAATTGCATGATCCTAGTTCCACCAAGCTCATCTTTCTTTTTAATATGATTTCATGACATAGGAAGAGACGTGTCATTTGCATCTCGACACAGTTGCAACTTGGAAATTGCTAGAATAGTAACAAAGGACCTGCTGATAAATGTCCTTTGTGTTTCTCTTTATGACATTTTTCTGCACGATACTCCGCTAGCTTACGTAGCCCTTTTTTTTATTTAATATCACATATTTCCACCGTTTCCACCCACAATGAAATTCTTGTATTTACCTACTTAGAATAATTACTTTTCAAATTTACCACATTTTGTTTGGGTCGGCAGCAATTTCAGAAATGGAAAATAACCGTGTATATTACTTCAGGCAATAACAAGACTTTTTTATAGGTATTATAAATCCATTATAAAAAGCAAACAATAGTGTACAAAATGTTATTATTTTCATTAGAACTAGCCACTACAATCTATCAAAGCCACACATCCAATTTGGTTAGTGATTGATGTTTGCCTTCAGCCACTCCTTGTTCACTACAAATTTCCTTTTTTTCGGAAACTAAAAAACCAACATTATTGAAATATGCCGTCCTCGAACATGTCGCCATTTTCTTCCACTTCTCCGTAGGGAAAAGTGTCCAACTCATTTGGACAGCAGTATTTACGTACCACGATATTCAAGTATTATCGATAAAAAATATTATTTCGTCCACCTAAGGCCAATTGCCTTTTACCTCAGTTTCCACCCTAGAAGTACTATTCTTCTCTCCACTTCCTTGATGGTTTGAACAACAAGAAAGACAACAAAATACCCTTTTCAAAAGGCTTATATCTGCTTCACTTGTATGTATGTTTGTTTGTATGTAACTAACTTCTTTGGAATACTAGAGAAAATACATTATTTGACGCCGTGGTTCAGTTGGATAATGCGCATGCCTAGTGAACATAAGATCGCGAGTTCGGAACTCCCAGTGTTATTAATATGAATCACAAAAGTTAAATCAATCAGCTCAATAAATTGTATTAGTCTCACTTATATGTATGTTTGTACCGACTTCTTTAGATTCGATTTTGACCCATTTTGAGCGAACAGATTCAATTCAAACTCTATACCCTTGTCAAGGACCGTTGACAATACGATATATCAATGAAATATGGGGTGTTATTGAATCTTGAACAAACTTAATTTATGAGGTACCTATCTTTATATCGTTTTTAACATGCTTACTTCTTTCAAATGAAGCATTCAAAATGCAGTGACGTAACCTTCTTCTGCTGAATGTGAGAAATACCAAACGGTGATTAATGACCAAAGAGCTTTATCATCTTCATCCAAAACAAAATAAGGATTCAAAAATATAATGTCAAAAATATGTATAGTCTTGAAAATATTTAAATAATCCTTCACTTATTGAAATAAATAATTCCATGATGGATGCTTATGAATATAATTGAAAGTATCGTATTAAAAATAATATACCGATCTTCCAGTTCAAAACATTAGTGACCTTGGAATATCTATTGCAAAAAGCTTTTCCTAATAGTCAAGTCTTTCAAAGTTGTGTGAAATAATTAGATATAAATTAATGACGCACCTTCAAGATCAATTAGATAAAACATCAGCAAATGTCTTGAAATTTGGTTGAATTCCAAAAGCGTATGTCATAACTCTTGAGCAATTTGATAGAAAATATACGTTTTCCTGCTTATTAATATAAATTTTTGGAGTGAAACACGAAACCCTCAAAGGAAATTCTACTGTTCCTCGGGCAATATAAGGGCTGAAGTTAAAAGATGTCGGTTAATCCTTTTCAACTGTCGTAACTTCTAATATGTGGAAAACATATCACTTGAAAAGCCTTCTAGGCATTTGTGGCTCCCTTGGTAGACAGTGTCACGAAAATTTTCGTTTTGATTATTTTGAAACCGGATACTTTCCACACAATAATATTTTCTACAATGTAAAAAAATATTCAATCCGAAATATTGAAAAAAGTCGTAAAGATAATTTCCAGAGTCAGTAACCATTGAAAATTGTATTTGAAAGTGTGAGTTCTGATTCTGAGTCTGATTCAATTAGTGACAGGAAGCAAAAGTATCCAAAATAGTGTATAATTGTATGAACAAGGAAGTACCGATATAGGTTCAAAGAATGAAATAATAAATTTGACGAACTCCTGAAGGTTGTATTTTGGTTGTATCTTCTGCGTTGCAAGTTGGATAATGTAACATGTCAATTTATATTATTTAAGCAGAACATTTAGTTTAAAAGAATTTGGTAGATCTTGAGGCTGTCAATTTTATATATATCTATATGGAATTGAAACATTATGTCTACGATCTTTTTGTAACTTCATCAATACAACATTTTTGAATGACGTACGCAACAATTTGAGCTGATATTAAAAAGATAATTTCAAGTTCTGGCTGCAAACTGTGGCACTATATCTTCATTCTAGATTTTCTTTGGTCTAACTATTTCTGGCTATAATTTCTTTGTTTTTTATTCTGTCTAACTGTTTCATTCCTTCTATTGTCCTTGATATTTTCATTTCCATGCATACATATTCCCCCTTGTCTCACTCCCTCACATGTATTGAAGTTTTGGTGGTTATGTTGCTTGTTCTGTCGTATATACTTTGGATAGCATGTAGTATAGTTTGGCAAGTTTATCTGAAGCTACGGGGAATCGGTAATCGAAATCGTACAAATGGCGTATGGTACCTATTTTACCAAGTAAAATTGAAAATACAAAGGTAACTGACAATACCAACGCCACTGGATAAATCAATATCAGTCAATTGAGGAAGAGAGAGGGAAGAACACACGCACGCGCTTGCCAATAAGAAGTCAGCTCGCGATAAAAATCACCAATTATGTAATTCGGAGGGTGTGGTAATTATGGTATTCGTACAATAGAAGAAATCCAAGAAAAGAAGCACATTAAAGAATTGACGTTCAATCATATTTTTAATGTTGTTAATAATGAAAAGTCCCGTTTCTAATTATTATCACTACATATTTAGCACTTTAGGTTTTCCATAGTTGAACGTGGCAATATCGACTGCATTCCTTTCACGGCTTCAGAAAAACTTGCCAAAGTATAAACCATTTGATAGTTGTTTTCTTTTCCATAGCTAAATACCTTCTCCAAATCGATAGGTAGGTTTCGTGACGATTCAATTGTACATCTCCTGTAACTTCTTTTCACTTTCAACTTGTTCTATTCCTATGAGTTCCATTTCTAATTGTATTACTATTGTTTCCAAATTCTATGCACGCAATGGTAGTTATTCGATATTTAAGCTGGGTATTAGGTTAAACTAGCCTTGAATGTTAGCATTCAGTTGGGTTAGCTTTAGAAGCTGTCACAAGTGATTACTAGGACTAACCGCAGGTTGGATTAACGGTTTTCTAGGAGTTACTTTCTGACACTACTTAGTGAATATGACTAATGCTTAAATTAAATTTACTGTTTGGACCCTTACAACGTAGAATCTGTACATATTATTGTTATAAATGGAACTGTTTCTAATTAATTCCACTATTTGATGAATTACTATGAAGAATTTTAGATATTATATAAATCATTCCCCTCGTCTTCATTTCCACCAATACGAAATTTTGAGTTACAAATGGCTTCTAGATGAAAAAAATTTACAACTGTTACCCATGAAATAGTTGTGTTAAACACCATCCGGGCATCCAATTTTTCCTGTGGAAAAAAATTGAGAAAACAATATGCAAAGTAATATTTTTTCAACAAAATGCATTGGTGCATGTTCAAAATCCTAGTCTTCGACTTGGATTTATTGCCACCAGCACTCATGCTTCTTGAAATATTTTTACGGAAAAATGAGATGCCTTTATGATATTACTTTCAATTGTTTCGATATTGACATATCATCAGAATGACAGGAGCTAAATTTCATGTGATGCCTACTTGATGTTTGATATTTTGGCTGTACCAAATATTGACCAATATGATTTTTCCGATAAAAAGACAATGATGTCCTTTTAGCTACTTTCCTGCTGATTAGAATAAATATTAATTTACCAACCGTAAATACAATTTATCCTTAACAAGCAATTAGCTAACAGGTTGGTAAAATTCCAAGACGTTGTCAGATCAACTGGTAAAATTCCCCAGTTTATTTAGACGTTTATTATCATTCGAACATCGTCTGATATATACAAGTTTTTCTGGGGCTTTTCAATTCATTGTTTCTTTAAGATTGAAAAAAAAACAGTTATTTTCATAACTAATTATTTAGGCACATCTGCAGTGTGTAGTCTTCTTTGTTATCTTTGTTAAGCTATTTTGAACGAGAATGCCGAAATGGGGCCCGGTTCTCCCGGTTGTAAGAGACGTTAGTGATAGTATTCGCTATTTGTATCCATTATTATTAATTATCAATATTACTGTTACATATTTAAATGTGAATAATTGAATGATTTTAATGTTTATGTAAAGAAAAAAAGCGACAGCTTGGCAACATCACAATATTTTGTTTTGTATAAACTACCTATATCGATTTAACTCGGCTATCGCCTTGTCACCTAGCAATGTCCTCCACTTTTATAAATCGCATAATAATCTCGTTACCACAAAAGCTATAATAGCTATGGATGGATGGATGGATGGATGGATGTATAATATAAATACTCAATTGAGAATTCAATAGAACGAATCAAACAATTGGAAATACACAGATTACAAGATAACTCTAAACGGGAATACTATCAGATATACTTAATTTGTTTGATGTATGTATTAATCAAAACAAAATAATAGCTGTTGAAAGCATCAATTGTTTTTGGTATAAAAAATATACACTTGCGAAGCCTACAAGGCTTGTTTGTAAAGATAATAAGGGTATTAAGAGATGAAGCTTCCATCAACGAAATATTAAATGTAAAAGTAATTGGGTTTATAATTGGTGTAAGTACCTTGCTTTTTACTAATTAATGTGAAGTTTAAGGCTGTTTCACACCAGTCACTCTCATGATTTATGTTTGTTTTCGACCACGGCCAATTACTGTTAATGTAAAATAAAGGGATATCTTTTATCTTCGCTTTATTATTAGTTTTTCGCCAACTTCGCGTAGAGATTTATGTTTTCCATATATCTACCTATTTAATGTTCGCTCTAGTTCTGTTGAAACATATAAAATAGTTGCTAATCTCTCGAAAATACGGACTAGTACACTAGTGATAATAAGTACATACAAATAAATGCTATAAAATTAACATGAACTTTAAATAACTTGTCCAACACTAATTACAAGTTAATGAAAACTCCTGGATGATTATAAATTGAGGATTGTTGTTTTCAACAGCTGCTTAGACAATAAAATTTCCGGAATAAGTGGTTTTCGCATAAAAACACAATATACCGAGTGAGTTAAGAAGTGTACATACTCTTATCTCGTATTATGGCTCCTGTGGGGAATTTCAAATGACCATTAAAAAAAACTCTGCTCTAATTTACTAATAAACCTACAGGGCGAAATGTGGGTTTCAATTGGAACTAAATTTGGACATAACTTTTAAAAGATAAGATCTGTCTTAAATGTGGATTGTTACCCAACTACCTGAATCATTAGAATTTTGCCCATAATAAAAAGCTACAGCTTTCATTCAAAAATGAATAAAGAGTAAATTCCAAGCTGAAACAAATTGCTCAAATGAATTCAACTGAATAAAACAAATATAAACAAGAGGATAGTATTGTCAACTCAATCTAGTTCACCACACTCTCAATATTTTTTATTGTTGAATATTTTAGTGATTTTTAGAAGGTTGTGCTTATTTCACTTTTTCCTTTAATAATTATTTGTTCGTTTCAATTATTATAATTGACGGTTGTCCATTGGTTTTTAAGATAGTATAAGCTATTTAAATTACATCAGTTCACTGCAAAATGCCATATCAATTTTCAATATGCGGACATGATTTCTTTGTAGATTCTGTATTTTATCGGCAAAGTATGAATAAGCGATAATACCTAATTGACAAAACTATTGAATTGTTTGTGGAATTAGGAGGGTGGTTTGACGGAAGAGTGACTTTTCAGAGGTTGACAACTCTTCCGCTACAGTGATCATATTGTTTGTTTCCGCCTTGTTTCTCATGTCATGTGTTGAAGTTGTACATAAATCTGTTTTCCTTGTTTGGTAAATTGGAGAAAATATAATTTAGAAATTAAACATCATTTTTCACGTGAAAAACAATTCAAGGAACCCAGAAAAGTTACGTAAATACCAACCTGAAAAGGCTCCGTCCCATGGAATGATTTGTAAGTGGTTCTCTTCTTTCAAAAGTAAACATATGAACACGGATGATGCTGCGCGATCAGGGCCGCAATTTACTTTAACTACTCCAGTAATGGTTGATAAAATCCGTGCTCTTGTACTTCGCGATCGTCGATAAAAGTACGTGAGATAGCTACTGATAAATATTTCAACCGGACGGGCATGCAATATTTTGCATGAAAGGGTACACATGAAAAAGGTATCTGCAAGATGGGTGCCGGGATTGCTTAATGTTGATCAAAAGCTCGCACGAATGTTTGAATATCTCCAAACGTAATTATTGTGAAATAACCCTATTTGGCGAACTTTTAGTATTAGCTGTAATACGTATGAGTGATGAAGTGGCTTGTCTTCATGGAGCTGATTAGATAAATTCGCTGCTCTTCTTGCACACTTTCCGTTCTCAAAAAATATCTCAACTCTGCAATAGAATATACCATTTTGGAAGTATTCAAAAACTAACTAATAACAATTTTAAACAAACTGTCTTTGTATCAAGCTTCTGATTCCTTGGAATAACTGTTCGAATTCACATTTGATGTGACAGAAAAAATGACACATTAGCAAATCATAGGCGTTACGTTTCATTTTCAAGACGTGTTCTTATTTCGAATGAATCAAGTCTTTTTATTGCAAAGATGGTGTGAATATCGAAAAAAATTGCGGACTAACATTGTGTCTGAATAATGCATTTAAATGCCTTTCTAATGATTTGCCGCACATGGTATATTCCCTATTCAAAAAAAAGGTAGAACGTGTCGCGGGACACACGGTAGGGACTTAAGTTCCTTTTAAGCAAAAATGATGTAATATATCTGACGTTATAGATGAACAATTTGCATATTCCTCGGTGGTCGAGTAGTAAGCAAACCAGACTCTCACGCGGTAGACCCGCGGATTCGATTCCCCGTGAATTTTTTTTTAATTGTTAATTTCATTTTAAAGAAGAAAAAAAGTACTGCTCGGCCGTCTTTCTGGACATATCGCAGGCCTTCGATAGGGTCTGGCACCAAGGTTTACTATATAAAGTGCGTAAAATAATTCCACATACATATTCCCTTATCCTTTGTTCCTACCTTCAAAATAGGCATTACCTTGTGAAATACCACGATGCGCTAACTTCTCTCTATCCAATCGATGCTGGAGTTCCACAAGGCAGCGTACTCGGTCCGGTCTTGTATCTGGTGTTTACACAAAACAATATTGTTACCGCAACGTATGCTGATGATACGGCACTGTTATCCTCTCACCAAGATCCAAACATGGCATCTACATTACTTCAAACCAATCTTAACAAAATCCATAGATGGTTAAAAATCTGGCGTATTCGTGTCAACGAAACTAAATCCGTCCATGTGACGTTTACCAACCGTCGTGAAACTTGTCCACCGGTAGTTTTAAATGGACATCAGCTAATACAAAAAGAGGAAGCCAAATACTTAGGTATGCAGCACCTGTACCGAAAACTCCTGTGGAAAACACACATCTTCATGAAGAGAAAACAACTAGGCATCAGACTTAACCAACTATATTGGATGATTGGACGAAAATCAAAGCTATCGTTAGAAAATAAAATCCTCATATACAAAACAATTATGAAGCCCATATGGAGCTACGGTATACAGCTGTGGGGGACCGCATCACTATCAAATATTGAAATACTGGAACGATATCAGTCCAAAGTCCTTAGAATCATTACCGATGCCCCATGGTACGTCTCAAACAAAATTATATCTGGAGATCTCCATATAAACTCCGTGAAAGAAGAAATCTCCAAGTTTTCCAAAAGTTACGCCGCCAAGATTCAACATCACCCAAACAATTTAGCTAAACATCTAATGGAAATTACACCCATCAGAAGAAGACTGAAGAAAATTTCTCCATACGATCTACCACACCGATTTTAGCAAAAAGAAGTCTCTATCCCAGCAGCCATGTCAAAGTTTATACATATATAGACTATTTATAATAGGAAATTGCTACTGAGCAATTTTCCTCCATGTCAATTTAGCATTAAGACACACAATTTACTTATTGTAACGTATGTTTTACAGATTGTAAATAAAATTGGGAAATTAAAAAAAAAAAAAATTTCATTTTCAAATAATCATTCTTCTTGATACTAATAAAGACAACAGGTATACGTTTGATGTATTCAGCAGAATATTCATTATTTTAGATAATGGTACGGTACCCCTCATGAGGGAGTCCGACTGGCAACATCTACTTATAACAGCATCGTATATTTAAAAAGGGAAACCGTAGCATTATACAAATTGGACATTCAAGAACTGCACGTTTACCACAAAAATATTAGTGGAAACATAAAATTGAATTGTTAAATTTTTAATTTGAAGTTATATTACAGTTTAAAGAAATTTTTATTTTCTAGATTTTTTCTAAGTGGGTCGTAGAAAATAGGTATATGCTATCCGACTCGTGTGGATTGTCCATATCGCACGTCCTCGTGCGATATGGACATCATATCCACACTAGTTGCACAAACTTCTATTTCTATCAAAATATGCCCTTTTACATTCAAAAACAAGCTGCCAAATGTCAAATCAATTTATCCATCCATTTATCGAATTAAAACATTCAAGTTTTCAAAATTTTAACATTTCGAAAAGTAAATGTGCTAGACCCCTTAATCCTCATATCATTTTGTCCAATTTGACGAGAGGAATCTACATGCAAACGTTGTAATTACCCTTAACGTTCGAGATGCTTACACCAGTTTTTGAGCGATTGTATTGAAATAAATTCCGAATAAAATGAACGAAATGTCAAAAGTGACATTTATACTTCTAGATCAGTTTAAAATATATTTTGCATCTTGCAGAACTTGTCTGAACGGTAAGTAAATCACTTACCGACGTGTTAAACTTAGAAACCAGCAGACACAATCTACCGTCCTGACAACCGATGCTGTAAATAAACAAAAAAGATCAATCGCGCGAAAAAAATTATGGTAATAATAGTAAAAATTTATCCGAACAAATTCAAGTAGATCACCAGCACTGCGAATACCAGCTTTGCATAGAATTTTAATGCACATAACGAAGCAACTTAACATAACGTAACGTAACGGTCAGATCTTTCGCGTCGCGACCCCTGGTCGCTCAAACCTAACCTAACGTAAAGAACTTAAGTTCCAATAAGGTGTTGTTGGAGTGAAAGCGAGGGGGTTGACAAATGACAGATGCCTGTATCGTGTATTCCCTTAGAACAAAAATCGACGTGTTTCCTAGTTTCCTTTGAATCCAAGGAATACTGTCAAATATCGGGGTGGACTGTTTTCTGTGGCCCACTCTGTATATATAATTATTGTATGAAGGAAACAAACTTAATGAATAAGGAAGTTATGATGTAACGTTTCACCAAAACATAAGAGAAAACGTGACGTTCTAAAATTATGATCAATAGTAATTTTAGTGAAAATTATTATTTCACCTCGTATATTAGTAAATTATGGGACCACAACATTATTTAACGGTCATTTGATATTTCCCATGTGTTTAAATCTAAGGTTGGAATATGCGGGTACAGTTTCTTACCCTGTATAACATGTAACAATGAAGGAATTAAACTCAATTCCTCACATGTAGGTTCCTTTTTTCGGATAAAGAAGTTTCCCATACACAAAAATACATCTACAGTCATCTAATATGAAAAAAATTGACATTTAGAAAGAAAAATGAGATAGTATAAGTATTTAGTTTACTTTCATCCATGTAAAGACTGTTTTAAGCCTTCCAAGGACCTCTAGAGAAGTATCAACCGATCAATACGACTTGAAAGACCAATCCTTTTTGCCAAATCCCAGTAATTATGAAACCTCTCGTGATACCATGATGCCATTGGGAGATTTGAGTTCAAGGCACTTGTCTCTAATATAAATTGCGTAGAACGCAGATTCAACAGATTAGGGAACAAGCTTCAAGTGACTAGAAGTTCTTCTATGTCACAAGAGTCCAGTGAGGGCTATTGCTTATTTTGGAACTTGGTTAGGAGAATTAATATTTTTTTATTCCGTACAAAGGGTGAAAATATACTTCATTCTTAATATTTCAGTTGAAGAAAAAGAATTGTGCTGGAAGCTGAAAAAACGAGGAGGTATTTAGATTGTTGTTCTGTTTTTTTCGAAGTTTTTCATTTTCAAACCTTAGATAAACTATAAAAATAACAAATAATTCGGTCACACCGATTCAAATTGAATTCTCGCCCATTTTCAATGGAATTTGTCGAAACAAAAATCAAACTCAATAAAAGAAACCAAACTCTTTTTGAAGTTGAGAAGGTTGGATATCGAATATTTCAGCTCCAGCACACGCTGTAAAAGAATGAATATTTCTGGATATACTCCTCCAATTACAAAACATTTATATGGATGTCTCGTTGCCGTTGTGACAATAAAAGACCGTCTACTGGAATCCAATTCCAATTGTGGGATTTATTTTATGATGCCATATTGGTAGTAGAATGTTACTTTTGTTGGTTGATATCTTTACAAAATTGACATTCTATTTAGTCGGTCGCTTGTATAAACACTTTTGAGATTTAGATCAATAACTGTTATTTGAAAGGTTTGTATATAGCTCTCCAGAAAAAGGTATAGGTCGTTTTTTTCTAGTAATGACAAATGGAGGATGATTCGAAATTATTATTCCGGAATATCGAGTTTTTGATATTCAATTGCATTTTTTCAGATGTCTTCAACAATATTCCAAATTAGTATATTATGCAACGATCATGTATTAATATCCATTGCCATTGCATGAGAGCTGCATACACTATTTTTTCTACGAGGAAATTTGATTTAAAGAAGTATTAAAAAAAGTGTACTACCCGATACTCGAAACCGGCATGTACAGATCGGAAACAATCTTATGCGGCGCCTTTCCTCACTGTGCTACGGGAGCACGGGAGCACATTTTTGAACTAATAGCATAAAGTGTATTCTATAGGAATGTAACTGTTATACAAAATTAGTAATAAATTATTGTAAACAAAAATTAATAGGCTTAAATATGTATTCACCTTAGTAGTTAAGTATTTTTGGTCTGATGCTCGACATTTATTTCAAAAACTGACGCAAAGGATTTAAAATTTTAAACTGTCATAAAACACACGAATCTCTTGGAAACTGTCGAACATTCCACAGAAAATAGTTGGTCTGCCTACTTGGGTATTTAAAATTCTAGACTTCAGTATTATAATGAAAACCAATGTTATAATTAGTATCATTATGAAACTGAAAATTGGCATTTCATTAACAAAAAAATTATAGTATGGGAGTAGAAAAAAGTATCAATTTAGGACCACTAGCAAATACGAGAGAGAATCTGAATAAAAAGGAGATGTTTACTTGAAAACACTATCGATCAAAAACCTCAATTTTCAACGACGTTGCGTTTTTGGGTTAATTAAGATTTATAAGTTATTTTTTGAATTTTACAAATAAAGTAATACTTCAAACTGAGTGGAATTATGAATCGTCACACTTTTCCGTAACTAATTATGCGAAGTGAGATATGACGTAGGTGGTGACGAAAAAGGTATTTTTAAATTAGTGAGAAAATAGTATACTGTTTCACGAGTGAGGAAAGTAACATTTCTTGCAACGAGAGAACAGTTTACCAGTCGAGGTAGAACCCAGCTTCAAAGACATTTTTTTGGCGAGTGGAACACTAAACTCTTCCTACAACCATGTTTATATCATAATTGATGATAAAAAATATTATCATTAACTGACATAAATTTTTCATTTTAATAGAAAAAATTAATGAAAATGCTTTGGAACAAATATATTTCATTTTCCATCAATTTTTTGCAGCTCGTTAATCTTTTATTTCGTATACTAATAATATACTAAAAAATAATGATATATATTTTAAGGCTCTCAAAACCATAAGTTTTTCGCTTCATATTCACTGATTCGATATTATTTCAATCCATAGAGTGGTTCTCAACCTCGAATACCTAAACCTTAAATTGGGAAAGCATATTGATACCGCACTTCGCACTCATTTTGCACTTGCGTTCTGTTATACACTCTTAAAGAATGCTATTTTATATGTGGCAGACAAAGCGAAAATAGCGTGTGCTCCGTTCTTGATTTTTTAAGTGAAAATTATTAAGATTGTAATTTATTTTTGAACTGGTGAATGGTGAATGGTGAATGGTTGTGCTCACGGATGCCTAAGTCGAAGCGAGAAAAAGGAGGTTGAAATTTCGTTTCACGGGTAAACAAGGTAAACAAACAATTGTATAACAATGGCATTCGAGGTTCTGTTCCTCAAACGATTAAAAAGTTATATCTGACAAGACAGCCCAGAGAAAAGAATGTACCCACATATAATATAATAATCATAATAATAATACATCTCGGTAGTTCTGAGGAAAGTTTGAAATTTTGTGTGAATTGAAAATTATTATATAAAAATATTGTTTTTTCTAAACAAAAAAGATGGAATCAATGATATATATAGATATGCATAGTACAAAACCCGTTTTTTTACTTCCTCAAGACAGTCATCAATCCAAACTAATAATAATAATAATTATAATAATGTTTATTCACTAAATAGTCGAGCGGATAAAGCAAAAAAGTTCGGAATTTTTTCCCTAAAGACGGATCGGAATGCGGTTTTTTGCATTCGCTTCGGAAAATTATTTGTAAAAAATGTACCTACTTCGTTCCCATTACAAATCGGGGATTGCATCTCTGCAGTTAAAAATGCATGCCAAAAATGCATCTTTTGGGAGGGCTCTGTGAATAAGAGTCAGAACTGGCTCAAATCGGGTACCCGGAGGTTTTCGAGGTCGCTGATCACGATTATGATGTTAAAATTGACCCCCCAGACACCTGGGGCTCAGGAACGCCGATGAACCTCGTCTTCGTGGGACTTTCCAAGAAATCACGAGGGGAACGAAAAAAACTCCGCGCCCGGGGGTTTTTCAGGTGGCTGAATTCAAATATGGCATCGGCGAACCCCCCCGATCGAGGTTCTGGTGCACCAGGATGTGCACCAGAACCTCGACCTGGACGTCATCCCCGAGAACTTTATTGACAATATCGACAAGAACAGCCCGGAAATTATTGGAAGCGTGTTTTTTGAGACGCGAAATCACAACTTCACGTCGAAAACGACCCTTCCACCACCTGGTGCACCGGAACCTGCGCTTGAACATCGTCTCCGAGGGTTTTCCAAATAAAATCGAAAAAGGTGGACCGAAAATCGTTATAAGGGGTTTTTGGGTTTTTTTTGGTTTTTGAGAGAAAACGTTGTTCAACTCGCGTAATTTGCAGAACTCGCTAACGCTCGTTTTGGCAAATATTACGCTTGTTAAACAATATCGCTCTTTTCATAACTAGATACGTAAATAACTATTACAGCTTGATATTTGTTATTTCATAATTCCTATAGCAAAGAAACTCAACTATCAAGTTATAAATTGATTAGCCTGTAAAGGAGAAGTTAGTATGTTTGTCTGGTGTGCTACTGCCAAATTTTCAATACTAATATTCTTTAAGAAGGACAAGGAAAAATATCATTCCACTTACCCTTCTTCTCCTCGAAAAAATGTATGTCGTTCACATAATGTGCGTTATATAAAACATACATTAGGAAGAGGAAGAGAAAGTGAAAATAATAATTTCATTCACCTGGTCAAAATAGAAAACAAAATTTGGAATCGTATCCTATGATCGTATCCACGTTAGTTTACTCCGTTAACCTCCGCAGTGCTGGCAGGTGGAGGGAAGCTTGGCGAAGAGGGTAAAAGTAGAGGTAGAAGTAGAGGGTGAATATACCTTGGCCGCACCCGTCGACAGAAAATTATCGTACCAACCCAAAATCAAGTTTAGTCTGAAGTGTATGTGTGCCAACATGCCCGTTTCAAAATTTGCCAGAAGGCTTCTTCTCTGTGACAATTCTTAACTGAAGTATACTAATCTAAAAAGTAGGAGGAGTTCGGTGCATGCGTACTATAACTTACACAGATACCGCAATGGAGAATTTCTGCGAGTTAACAAGAAGATGCAAAATTTCCCCGAAAAATTTGTTAATTATTATGCACGTATGAGTGTAGAATCCTTCGCCTATAAACAGCCGAAATTAACTTTTTATATTCTTCCAATATATGCCTTGCACCTGGTTGAAAATATCAAGCACAACTGATTCCCTGGTGGCTAGCTTGGCGAGTCGATAGACTGCTTGAATGGAATTGAGAAATATCCCCACCTCTCTCTAATGTTATAAGTGTGAAAAATAATCGAATTTTTCGAAGAAAATACTTTTGGGTAGTTCATATATAGTGCTACAAATTTAATTTGTAATTTGTATAAAATATCGGGCCAAGAAGTGATAGTTGAAATGTTTTGATTTCTGATTTAAGTTCTGTATACCTAGTTCACCGGCACCAAAATATGAATAATTACACTGTCTAGCACCTAATTTCTGTTTTGTACCAGAAACAATAAAAAGTTTTATAAAACTTACATCGAATCATCGAAGAAAGTCATTCTTTGTGCAGCAATTTCACTATGATTTCCACTAAAACCATAAGTTTTAAATAATAATCAGAAAAATCACACGATAAAAATTGTTCTCACTCTTTTTTTGTTGAACACACTCCCGATATACATTCAAAAACGTCGATTGTGAAATTCGAATTTAAAATGAATGAATAATAAACCGAGAATTGTTTGTTACCCATACCTGGTCGTTGTAGCGTTTTTTGTCCCAAAAAAACAAGTACTGATAAACCGAGTTGGTTTGTGTATCTACGTCGCAGAAGCAAATAAAATTGGAATTATTTTAAACAAAAAATCAAGTGATATTTTAATTTTCAAATACCAACAATGAGAAAATAGCATAGAGGTGCGTATTGAAATTGAATGAAGTGTGTACACGGAATTAATCATTAAGTGGTTTGTTTTATATACGGTGATTCATTTGTGCGATATATATCTTGTGAATACTCAAATTCAGCCAATTATTCTCACCAGCCCAAAGTCCAATATTCCAAAATCAGTCGTGTTCCAGAATACCGTAACCGATCAAAGTACATTTTTTTAAGTGGGACACCCTGTAGCTCACTTCAAATTTTGGAATATAAGGCTTCAGGCTGGCTTCAAGCGATTGAAATTTAATTCAAATATCCTTAAGGATTCACGAGATATTGGACTTTATCGCCATATCAAAAATATATTAAAAAGTGTGTAATAATATCCTTCAAACTTTAAGAGGTCAGTATTGACTTTATTTAGGGTTTTCTGTAGTTCTGTCTATGAGAACATTATTTGTTCGCCTGCCAGGTCGGGACGTATACGATACCAAAATATCATTCATTTTGATCGGATTTTCTAAAAGTGCTAGGTCCTTTGACGGTGCAGACGGTATGCCGTCGTGGGGACAATGTTTTTCATCCAGCGACCTTAATTCACATTTGTGCTTTTAGCTAGAATCGATTAAATATGCACGGAAATTATTTCAAGAGGCTTCATGAACATTATTTTGATGACATGAAAAAAGCAAGATGTAGATAACTCTTTAATTCAATCTTAACCTGATTTGTACTGTCTTAATTCGGAGTGGAGATGACTGAGTCTTCTGTAACAGCAGATGGCTGTTGATAGATAGATGGGTCAAAACCTCGCAAAGGTTCTGGCGCAAGAGTAGAGTCGCAGACTCATGACAAAAATATGAACCTGCCTACTTCAACTGTATTTGGAGATAAATTCAGACATGAGTAAATAATAACATTTGAAAGTAACACTTGTAAAGTTGCTTCAAAAGCACTTCCACTGTGTGATGTCGACAATGGTATTGAACTGCCTAGAAATACTCTTCTTAAAAAGAAGACTCAATAAAGTGTCTCTTGAATGGATCCCAGAATGGCCATGGAATGGTAAAAATGTATTTTTCGGTAACTAACTAAATTCTGTAGAGAAAACTGAAATACCTGTACTGCAAAGAAAGTTTCTTTTTGACCACTAGACTCCAAATATCATCCACCAAATGAATTTTATTGGTGGAATATAAGTAAGTGCGAGAGTGAAAGGTCTAATACTCACACCCACCTATATCGAGTATATGAAAATCAACTTAAAATACTTTCTTTCTTGGATACTCCATAGAAAATGTTTTGTTAGGGTGTTCAGCTTATAGAAATGTATACATGATATTTTTTCAACATGGATTTCACGTATCTGAGCAAATCAGATTTCAAATTTGAGATCATTCTTTGGAAAATATCTTTCACTAGCCTGGGTAGCTTTTGACACATCAAAATCTAACTGGAGTTAGAAAATATTGAATTTCTGTCCCGCCCTTTTTTGGATGTGAATTGAAAAATTGAAAATGTTTATAGTGGAAAAACAAATATACTTTTTCCAGTTTTGTGATATTGATTCGTACAGGGCTGTTAGGAATTGCCTCCACTTTCCAGAAATATGGAAAAAAATTGTCAATTGTATCAAAATATTCTACATTGATTTAAAAAAAATCCGGAAACAAAACTTCATACATACTTCTCATTGTAGTCTCTGCACACTAGAGGATGTTCCAAAAACATCTTTTTACTTATGCTCCCTGTATATTTCCAAATTAAACTCGACAACAAAATTCCAAGCACAGTATTTCTACAAAAATCATAGACATCAAATAAGTGGTTCAAGAGATAACTACCACTTTCTTGACAGTCGGTGTATAAATACATATAAGTGAAGATTCAATTTTAATATGTTCCTCAAATATTATCACACAATGCTTGGTTTCTTGATCCGAAATATCGATCGAGAACATCATAACGTATTTCAAATTTAAACAAACGATGTTTTCATTAACGTTATATCTTCTCCACGACGTAAACGACTTGGTCATTACAGTTTGCCTAAACACACAGAAAAAAGTCCTAGGAATTCCCCACTCACCACACTCTCTACCAAACTCGTTTAAATTAAACAAGTTGGCTTTGCTTTTACTAAAAGGCAGAATGCAAAGGGTAAATGGAATTGTATAATTTTCCGCGAGATCCCTTTAGCAGTAATCACTTGATCTATTTTTTGTTGAATTCGTAAATTGTTATTACAGTAACTCGCTAAACTGTTATGGATTTGGGTTCTGGTGGAATAAATTATAATATTTTGTTATACCAATTCCAATAATATACAAATCGATGGATGTATTATTGATACATTAAAATTGCTTCCAAGTGAGGACACAAACATGAAATTTTTCCGAGATGAAATAGTCAATATTTTACCTCCTAACTAAAGGTATATGGTACCCATATATCAACTGTCGTGAATTATGGTTCATAATACACTGTAGTGTATCATGGTTCATAATTCCCGACTAGAGATGGGGGTACAATATTAAATAAACTATTAAATCTGTCTATTTTGTTCAGGAAATTTGTTTCTGACATATATCGTATCTATAAAA
>CAJUYI010001135.1:18152-40351 GCA_910591695.1 Galerucella pusilla
AAATTTGTTTCTGACATATATCGTATCTATAAAATATTGTAATTTTTAGTATTGATACTTTTCATAACGATATTTTCTAATATTAAGTATTTCAAAACAATATATTTATAACGGTACGTTGTATTGATACTTTCTACAGTATCGCCCATCTCTATATATGTCAAATTATTTGAAGTAGCTGCCACAACATTTTGAGGTTAGTAATATGCCAAATCACTACTGACTTTTATTTATTAAAAAATAAATTAAGTGTCGTGGACAAAGTATAGTATTCTACTCTTAATTTATGGCCATAACTCACTTGGGTGACTTGCGCCCCTCGCCTGCGGCTCGTGACGCAAACGTCACCCATCGTGAATTATGGCTATCATAAATTGCTCGTTTAAAAATATACTATAAAATTATCTCCTTTGGATGTATTAATAAAGGTTTTTAAAATTTAATTCAAACTGTATTATTGCATTTTTTGAACGTTTGTAGAAAATAGTATATTAAAGTATAAGTGGATATTAAGGTCTTTAAAACACGCGCGATTTTTGGAGCACGACGGCGAAGCCGGAGTGCTCGAAATAGAGCAAGTGTTTTAAAGACCAGTTATCCACGAATACTTTACGATATTTTTTTTTATTGGTGCACTTTGAAATTATAAATACCGGTCTATAACTACTTCAACAACATCATAAATAACTATTAATTAACTTACTTTTGCTGATGTAAACGTTTGCAGTCATATTAAGCGGTACTTTGTATGTTAATTATTATTCTAAATAGACTTTCATTGAAATGCCAAGAAGTTCTTCGGTCGTTTCTGAAAAAAAAAATCCAAGAAATATGTCGCTAAATTATATAAATGGAAGGTAAATCCAAACTATTTTGATTGGTCCCGGATATCCTATTCCTTATTGAATCAAATGTTTAATCTACTTTTTAGTTCACTTTACTTTCTGATTAAGCTTCAATTGCACTATACAGAAAGTTTATTTTACTTACGTTCCCAATATTCAGTTTGTGAATGTAGACAGGGTCTTGATTGAACATCAATTCACAGTCCAAACTTCGAAGCAAGTGAAACCTCGTTTTATTTGGAAATGTAAGAAATTCTCCATTCATGTCTCCGCCATCCTCTTTATAAGTAGTAGTTCGAGAATTTTTTTGTTTTTTTACTATAGTACACTGACATCTGTATTCAGAAATATCAAATAACGTTTCTGTCACGGCATCAGTTCCGTTTGATATATAAGTAATCAATATTGGATTTAAAAGAACTTACAGATTTGTGTTGTAAGATTCAATGAAGATTTTTTGCATTATTTAAATTTTGTTGTAAGTCATAGAAGAACTATAGTGTTGTACTCGTCGAAAGCACTGTTTAGACTCGCTACGCCTCGTTTGATAAACTGTTCTCTCACTTATAAAAATGTAACTTCAGTCACTCGTTGAACAATATACCATTCCACTTTCTTATCAAGTTGATATTTATTTTATATAACAAATTCAATTATCATCATGTCTTTGCTGGAAATACATAAAATTAATCGCATTTCCAGAATGATTAAACTAATCTTCCGACTGAACGGCATAACATTCGGTATAGTATTCTCGTTTCCATTAAACGCGAAGATGCATTTTCTATGAGGAAACTCATCGACATTTAAGTTGAAAGTGTAGCTTAATGGAATGTAACATATTCGAAATTATTCACCAGTATGAGCTCCACGCTCGCTTTGATAGTCCGTCGTAAAGCCAGGAAATTTTGACTTCAAGACGAATGTGACATTTCTACAGTTTTAGTGAACGCTATGGGGCAAACTTCTTATTCAACGAAAAAAAAAACATCTTTCGTTTATAGAGTCGTCATAACACTTTAGTATACGTAGAAAATGTGATATTGAGTAATATCGTTTGGTGATTGTAATAGATACTGCATATAAAGGGTGATACAGGAATTTGTATTAAAAACTTAAGGGATGATAAAGTGGCATAAAGTACTAATAACACTCACAAACTGCTGGCTTTGAAAGCAGATCTGTGAAATTGAATATACGCACTTAATAAAAAGCGTCTTCATGCGACATCTTTATGAAATGAAGGATCGAAAGAGATGGCCGATTTCATATCGGAAACATAACAATCTGCACTGACAGCAGACAATACAATAGACAACGTGTTGCATCAGGTATAGTAATAAAATGCAATCAACATTTAGCTAACGCCCTGGTAGATAACAATATTATTTTGAGGTGGATTGAAGGGCGCGACAGGAGTGAAGATAAGACTAAGACTATTAAGATTCAGAGACACCTACAGCTTGATCACTTCGACAATTTGGGAACTAGCCAAAAGTTACACTCAGGCTCAATCCCTGGAGAGATGGGAGGAAATCAATGGATGCAGTTTTGACAGACTCTAGGCGACGCTAGGAAGCTGGCGACGGAATAATACTTGGTGGTGACTAGGAAAAACCGACGTTCAACAATAGGATATCTGACTGCTCATTGTCAAGAGGAAACATATCCTTACAATGGGGCTAGTGAACACACATTTATGTGAGATGTGTGAACAGGAAGATTAAACTGCCAGTCATGCCTTAGCTGAGTGCCTTAAATTATCGTCAATGAGAGAGAGTGTGTGTTTGGTGAGTCTTCGCCTACACATGCCAGTATTAAATAAGATATTTTTTCCACTTTCCTATGATATTATCTATGATCCTATCCTGACAGCTACCTGACAACTGAAGACCAACGTTTTACGACGTGTATCGTGAGTTTGTCCAGTTTTCGTTTTTGAAAACTATTTTGCTTATTTGTGTGTGTGTTGACGTGTTGAGTATTCGTAGTTGGTTTTTATTGTAAATAGTGGGACTTTTATTTTAAGAGACAATGTCGAGAATATGTATTGTGAAATACTGTAATGTGAGGTGCACCCGGTAAGCTACAACTTAACTTAAATGAACAGTGACAGAAGTAGTTATTTCTCCATAGAGCCATCATACAGCTTTGAACTTCCCAGCATTTTTGTTGAATTCCTAACATTTCATGTTTGTCATTGAAATATGTAAAAAAACGTTCCATTTATTGTATACTTTTTTATTCAATAAAATATATGAACTTGATGATTATTGCTTTATTTTTCTCACTTCAGGCATTAATGTTCCATTTTTTGTCATTGAATTTTAATTGACTATTTGATCGTTATTGAAATATCAATCTAATGTTGAGTAACTTTGAATGAAATATCAAAAAATGGACCATAAATGTCACTTTGCAATGAAAGTAAAATTACAGTAATTTTGAATATGCCGCCAAAAACTGTAAGATTATAGGAATATTTTTCGGCACAACCATCTGATTTGTGTTAGAGGTACTGACGGGACTCTCAAGGTGGCGCCACCCGTACAAATAGAGGGCGCCACGGGTCAGTTTCCCATCTATAAGTATTTTTTTATCTATGCGATGACATATGAGGCAAACCTCTCGGGAGGCCATAAAATGCTCACATGTGACCTACGTGCTGTGGGCCTTAACTCACCCTCCCTACTCTACAGATATACATCATAAAAACCTTTCTGTCTTAACTGGACTAGGTTGCCAAACTTTTGAAAAATTATAAGAAACTAGTGAATGTCAAATAAGATTCATGAAATATTTGTTATTTTGGCAAGAGGTTTGATTTAGTAGCTTATACAAACAAACTTCGACTTTTTACTTACATAATAGTATGTACTTTCATTTGTATAACCTGAATTACTATCCAAGGTAGGAAATTTTGGCGAAATAAATATTCAAAATTATCAGAGTCCATATGATTCTCAACAAAGAAAATAGTGCAGAAAGTACCATCACAGCTCAGAAGAGAAGAGCAAATTAATATTCACTATTATGTTCCAGCTCATTAACCTCTACAACAACCAAGAGTGCTGCTAATAAAACGATGGATCAAATGAACTACCTTCACATTATATAATAGCTATGAAGTTCATTTTTCACCATAATATTCGTGTTTTTAAAATATTTTTCTCGTGTAAGTTGGAGCTAAAACAATTATTTATTGCTCGTTTGACAAAACCGTTTCCGTACCTTTTTCTCCTTCTTTTTGTCCTTTAATGATAAATTTATAAGGTTCCGACTGTTATTATTGTTCTCTGAAAGGATATTCACATAAATCTTTAACAGGAATGTTTCATTTAAGGATTTCAGGATAAAAGTAACAAAGCAATAGTACAAGTGTCGTAAATCAAAACTTGGCTTACTAAACATTTCACTTATATGTATATCTATCGTTGTGAATCTCGTCTGTTTTAACGGATAGATCATATTGTCGGAATATAACAAAGGAGCGTAATTTTTCAGTGATTTAACGTGGCAGGTGGAGTTTAGGATAACATATTTATGCTGCGTATGAAATGAAGACAGAAAAATATTTTCGTTGTTGATAAAAATACATGATTGTATATGAAATGAAATGTGAATGTGTAGGTTTAACTGATAAGTTTTAAAAGGTTTCTCAAATCACAGAAAACTTACAAGTTATACTGGACAAGAGATACTCTAATTTTTATGAGTGTGAGTACCTGCAACCTCTAGTCTTAATACATATTATACTCCATACTGTCAAACACTCCCCCTTTCCATCTATTTATTCAATCAATCCTATCTTTACCAATTTTATTACCCAATAGTCCGTAGCATACATGACACCTATTAAACTCTCTTAGTTTGTGATGTAATAATATGTCTTCTCTGGCTCTCATCTCTGGAATGAAAATACTGACCACCATGCTCAATCTTGTTTGAGTACAATTATGGAATAAGTCTTAAGAATTTGAAGCCCTTCCCATTGATCGTTACAGAAATAGTAATTCATATCCAAGGAAGCCAAATTGTGCAGAATCTTGCAGAGTTCATGGAAATGGAAGAAGCTGCAAGTGAGATTCAAATTCCTTCACATAATTACCGGTGAGCTATTGTAAACCTTTTCATTTGGTCATCATTAAACAGTTTTCTGCTGGCTAACCGACATTTCCTATTATATTATTTTATCTGGTGACCTAAATAAAAATGTTCATTACTATTTGCTCTGATATATTCTACTTACTGCTCTCACTACACATCCACATATAATCATTTGCAGTGCCCGACAGATGATGAAAATTATTAGAATTGACACCATTGCCTTCTGCATTTTTTTATGTTAAAATGTATCCACTTACAAACTCGAACACTGTAGGTTTTTACCACTCAAAGTGTACTGCTGAGTTATGCATATAACTATCTTTGCTATATCTACTGTTCAACTTATAACAAATAAAATACGTGAAAGGCACACTGCCAGTATTCTCTTTATTGAAGATATAAACTCCTGAGGCTTTAGTACTCAAGGGAGGACAATTCCAAGAAGGATCTAGTGGAAAGACTGTTAAGTCTGATGAGGACAATAGACTAGTCTTTTCGCATGATCGTCCTTAAGGATGAGGTGCCAAGGATTCGAAATCTAGACTGGATTTGCTGAATAATCAATCAATCAATAAGTATTCTCTTGAAACATTCCATTTGTGGTAGTGGTGTATTTCTCCCTACAAACATTAGTGAATAGATAAAAAAATGGAGCACTGTGTATTTACTGTCATTTTTTTAAACTTATATGTTAATCACTGAGCCACTTTGAAAAAATATATTAATAACTTTGTAAGGAAATTAATATATTATATTTAGATGTAGATTTTTCTATTTAGAGTCCAATTACACCTCCTACACGCACTATTTTAATGATGCCGGTTCAATATGACAAACTAGCACCTTGTCCAACAACATTTTATTCAAATTTATTCAAAATTTGAATCTTATATCCCTAATATACAAAGTGTCCATCTAGAAATTGACACATTTTAACAACTTATAACTCGAGAACGGAAAAAGATATCGACATGCGGTTTTCACTAAACTTCCTAAATTTACTTCTAGTTTCTGTTGACGTTGTTGCCGCATGTAATTTTTTCTGGAAATTGACGGAAAAAAAATTAAGGTTTTTCAATCAAAATTGTGATCTTAGATTAAATAGGACACCCTGTAATTCTGAAAACCTTTGAAAAGACCATTTCTTCTTTTATCCAAAAATGTATACATTGTTGGCATTCACCCACGTTTTTAGGGAATAATTTACTTTTTCATGTTACCACTTCCAAATCTAAAGGACCACATTCTAACAACTTAAAACTATAGAATGAGACAAGGTATTGAAAACAGGTTTTACTGACATTCTTAAAAATGTTTTAATTTGTATCTAACGTGGTTGCCAAGTCTCAAACGTCTGAAAGTTTCTTTGAAAATTCAATTTTTCAAATTCATATTGAGGGCTTCTTGCGAACAAAACTCCTATTTCTAATAATTATTTGCAAACCTTCATCCATAAATTATCATTTAAAGGATTATCGTAAGCATTTTCAGTACACATTTTCTATTTAATGTTCTCGTTTTTGTAATTTGACTTACCCAGCTGAGCATAGAATATGAATGACTTAATAAATGATATTAATTTATCAAGGGTGCTGTGTAACGCAAATCGAGTTGACAGAAGTGTCAGATTAGCAATAATTTTAGTGCAAAAGAAAGCTGGTACTAAAAAAAATGTTTACCAAAACCGAAAAAGCCCGGTGCGTTTTAGTGTTCAATGAAAGTAAATCAATTACGCATACACAAAGAAGATTTAGAAACATTTTTGAAAAAAATCCGCCTACTAGAAATTCTAATTCTATAAGCTGGGTAAGTCAGTTTGAAGAAACAGGAACATTGGAAAGAAAAGAAAGACACATTCAAAACGCTCAAGATATTCTTTTAAATGATGTTTTACAGTTAAGAGAGATTTTAGAAAGAAACAATAATAAAATATCTATTAGAAAAATCGCTCAACCCTTACATATGTCAAAGAGAAAGGTGCATAAGCTTTTAAAGATAATCATATAAGATTCAGACTTTCCAAAAAATTGAGAATCATGCAATCGAAAAGAGATTGTTTATGTGTGAGACGTTATCAGATTTGTTTAGAAATCAACCAAACGTTAATTTAATAATGTCAGATGAAGCAACATTTCACTTAAATGGCCGCGTAAACAAACATAACTGTAGGATTTGGGATGATGAAAATCCTAGAGCATTCAACGAGTTTGAAAGAGATTCCCCCAAGGTAAATGTGTGGTATGGTGTCTCCAAAACAAAAATTTATGAACCATTTTTTTTCCAAGAACAAACAGTAAATGGGAACAATTATACGGATATGCTGGAACTCTTTTTCTATCCTCAACTACAACAAGAAGGTATACTAAATGATGTATAATTCCAGCAAGATGGTGCTCCACCGCATTACTCTTCCATAGCGAGGAATTCTTTGAATATAACCTTTGGAGACAAGTGGATAGGTCGAGCTGGTCCTATTGAATGGGCTCCCTATTCTCCAGACTTGACTGTACCGGATTTTTTTGTATGGGGGTACATTGAGGACAGATGCTACGATCCAACACCTTCAAATTTAGCAGAACTGAGGAATAACATAATCAATGTGTTCAATGTAATCACTCCAGAAATGCTCCAAAATGCATTTACACATTTTTTATTGCGCTTACATACATGTATTGAACAAAATGGAGGTTACATTCAACAATTACTTTATTAATGTATGTTTTGTTTTTTATTTTTAAGTAAAACCTGTTTTCAATACCTTGTCTCCTATAGTTTTAAGTTGTTAGAATGTGGTCCTTTAGATTTGGAAGTGGTTTCATGAAAAAGTAAATTATTCCCTAAAAACGTGGGTGAATGCCAACAATGTATACATTTTTGGATAGAAGAAGAAAGGGTCTTTTCAAAGGTTTTAAGAATTACAGGGTGTCCTATTTAATCTAAGATCACAATTTTGGTTCAAAAACCTTAATTTTTTTTTTCGTCAATTTCCAGAAAAAAATTACATGCGGCAACAAACTAGAAGTAAATTTAGGAAGTTTAGTGAAAACCGCATGTCGATATCTTTTTCCGTTCTCGAGTTATAAGTTGTTAAAATGTGTCAATTTATAGATGGACACCTTGTACAATACATTGAAATCGTTACGCCTATGATTTGAAGGTCCAACGTCAAATTTCCAAGATGACTTCAACTATAACGTCATGTTGCTGTGACGTAGGTGGCCCCTTCCTTTTTGAAAATGATAATTTTTGATGTGTATTTCTTGTTGAAAATATCCATTTTTGTTCAACTCCGTATCCATCAAAACAGTTATCATGGAGAAATGGCATTTTGAATTAACTGTTGATTTCCCAGATCACTTTTCTCTAGAAATATTCTCCGGAAAGGAAAATCGATAATTCCGATGTCATTTTCCAGATTATGATACTATATATTCCGCCGAAAAATCGGTCCTATGTAAATATTCCATTCCGTCTTGAAATATGATTTATCGACCTTTGTAAGGGATCCTCCCTGAATATGCTCGAAAACCAGGACAAGGAGAAATAGTATCTCTGGTCAAATTCAAATATCAAAAAGAATGGGAATAAAATAAATTGATGACATGGCCTTTCGCTATAATATGGAGTGTTGAAAATTGAGATTGAGGTAAATTTGGAATCATTATTTCCAGAAATGGCGAAGCAGCTGAATCCCAAGTGGAACGCAGATATTTACATATGAATATGTTTATCCCCAATGAGATTATTGGGAAAAATTGGGAATTCACTGAAGCATTATGAAAATACACGCACAAAAATGTTTGGAAACAAGTCGTGGAATTATTGGATGAACAATATTCTGGACACTATGTATATAAAAATTATAGTACTGTTAAATTTTAGAATAGCCCCGTATTTCAAGCCATAAATAACAATTCAACGTTGCGGCAACGAGTTCGAAAAAGTTCACAACCAAATATAATTGTGTGGCAGACCTTAGGAAAACGTTGTCGCAGCCCTGTTTTAAACCAATTTGGTCACTAGTCTTTGGGGTTTTAAAACTTTCAGGTTTTAACTTGAGGGAGCAGCCAGTCGTTTCCTAAACGTTGCATAACTCACTTTCCGTTTATGAAATAGTGAAATTTCCAGTCAATAAGTACTTGAGGAAAACTTTCTGACATCTATCCATCATCTATTATTATGCTTATATGGCCGAGAAATGAGGATTTCGAAACAGAAATTATCAACGCATTTCATTTAACTGTCAAATATACTACCTAATACCGTTCACCACGCACATTTAATCCGTGGAGAATTTCTCAGAATTCCAGAAAAAAGATGAAGCACTTGATGGACAATGTTTGAAATTAATATTTCTTAGAACGTCCAACGAACGCTATACTATATTGTTTTCCTACGACCATATAGGAAATTAACATATATCGCACTTTCTACTCTGGCGGAAAGTTTCTCATATCATCATAGTGACGCGAACCGTGCGCTATGATATCACCCTAGTGTGATATCATATCGCACGGTTCGCATGAATTCGATTGACGTGGTTTTCTTATTTAAATTTACCTACGTAATAACTATAAATATAGCAAAAAACACAAAATCTGTACAAAAATTATTATTTTTATCAGTCCGTGGAATTGTCGGAACTTGTTAGAACAAAAATTTTGTTACGCGCATGATCGTGACGTTCACGTACACATAATGTCGCTTAGTTGGAACAAACCTATTATCCGGTTATCTAATGCACAAATAATTATGCTCTCGTCCATCATATACCCACGATATTTTTTGAAGTAAATTTTCTCAGAAGACATGATCGGACATTGGAATTTGGAATGGAACAAACGTAAAAAGAAAATTGAAAGCCCCTATTTGTGTACTAGAATAATTGATCCATAGTATATATTACGTAACGAGTGCGGAAAGTGACATTTTTCACACGAGTGGGAAGTATTTTATCACGAGGCGGAAGCCGAGTGAGACACTTCTATGAGTGTGAAAAATCACTTTCGTACAAGTATCTAATGTACAATATTTTTCCTACGACCATGCGATAATTGTAACAAATATTGTTTAATGTAATGGTTTTTTTGAAAGTAATTTTGACATTCCGTGAGTGCGGAAATGAAATGAGTGAAATTCACCTCGCAACGAGTTATGTACACTATTTTTTATGTATATAAATATTTAAAAAGTACCTCAGGTTTTTCGCTACTATCAGTATCAACTTCCATTATAATAAAAAACCGAGACTAACACTTTTTATTTCTAGTTTATCTCACAATTATAATTCGTTTACACTTTTATGTAATAAATATTTCACTTACACTTTACAAAAACTATTTCTATGCTTTGTGTTATAATTTGAGAATTTTGACATTAGCCTACTGCATTATTTGTCACTTTTATAATTAGTATATATTTTTCACGATCACGCGATAAATTTACGAAATATGATGGTTCTATTTATTTGAAAACATCAAAAACTGTACCTACCTACCACATATGATTATTTTTAAAATAATCAGTTTGTAATGCAAAATGTTTTCAAAATAACGCAGAAGACATTTTAATTCTTCATTATTTGACTTTTTTCAAACTCCAACAGCTATACTATAAATATACCCAAAATAACAACATTTGACAGCTATCCGCTTCATGACAATTCGGAGAATGCTGCAGTAGACCGCGATTCGATTTCCGGCCAAAATTTGGCGAATCTTATTAATTTTTGAACAGATTTTGTGTTTTTTGCTATATTTATAGTTATTACGTAGGTAAATTTAAATAAGAAAACCACGTCAATCGAATTCATGCGAACCGTGCGATATGATATCACACTAGGGGCTTTCAATTTTCTTTTTACGTTTGTTCCATTCCAAATTCCAATGTCCGATCATGTCTTCTAAGGAAATTTACTTCAAAAAATATCGTGGGTATATGATGGACGAGAGCATAATTATTTGTGCATTAGATAACCGGATAATAGGTTTGTTCCAACTAAGCGAAATGATGCGTACGTGAACGTCACGATCATGCGCGTAACAAAATTTTTGTTCTAACAAGTTCCGACAATTCCACGGACTGATAAAAATGCATTCCAACAAAAACTGGACACGTTCATAAACGTATCGGCGAGCGATCATTTTCATCAGAGATCTGGATGTAGAACCGTTCGTTGATTTCTTTATTGTTGATAATAAATTTAATACATCAATCAGCCATAGTCTAAATATCAGTTATCATTAAACCGAGTTGAAGTGTTTGATACAACTCGCCCTAAAGGTTAGGTAATGGTGAATAAACAAAAATCATACATAAATGAAACGTGAACTTATAGGGTTGTAATAAAGTTCCTGAAAGTGATAACAGTTTAAAAATGAATCGTAGAATCGTTCCAACAATGCATAGGGTATGATGTTCATGGATTAGCTCGTACATAAATACGTTCACGTACTAATCAGAAGGTGGTTGTTGGAACAAACCTAATAGGTTTGTTCATCAGAGATATGGATGTAGAACCGTTCGTCCAAAATGTCAGTTGTTGGTGTTTTAGGGCGAGTTGTATCAAACACCTAAACTCGGTTTAATGATGACTGATGTGGAGACTGATGTAATTGTTGATAATAAATACATCAATCAGCCACAGTCTAAATATCAGTTATCTTTAAACCGACTTGAAGTGTTTGATACAACTCGCCCTAAAGATTAGGTAATGGTAAATAAACAAAAATCATACATAAATAAAATGTGAACTTATAGGTTTGTAATAAAGTTCCTGAAAGTGGTAACAGTTTAAAAATGAATCGTAGAATCGTTCCAACAATGCATGGCGTATGATGTTCATGGATTAGTTCATGTACAGGTTCTCGAACGTTTGATTCGTACATAAATACGTTCACGAACGTTCACGTACTAATCAGAAGGTTAATTGTTGTTGGAACAAACCTATTATAACTTTATACCTGAACGTGAACAAAACTGAACGTGTCCTACGAACACGTTTGGAACGCCATCATCTGCGCTTTTTGTCAATCAATTGTCTCGTCAGCTGTCATTTGCCGTGTTAATTTTTTCAATGTATATCTGTATTATCGCATACTCTGAAAACTTGGAATAATTATATTTCCAAAAGCATGGCTGACTATTTTAAGTTTGTATATGAAAAATTGAGCCTGCCTCCTACAAAGGGCCAAGTAAGACAACAGCAGTCCAACGTAGTATACCAAATAAAAAGATGAACCTTTGAGATTAGGTTGACGTTATTCAACTTTTTCCAATCTTCTTTCATACTCACTTTATGAAGCAATTCGCGAATAGTATTATACAAAAATGGAAAACAAAGAATATTATCATCTAAATGTCTCAGCATCTTGTCTGACATACATATTTGAAAAACGATTAATTGCAAAATTGACTACGCGTAGACGTGTTGAACTTAAAAATTAACCTCTGGTAGTTGAATCCTAGGTATACAGTTAGCTCTCCCTTGAGAAAACGTTTAACATAACTTTAGGTGTGACTTGAATGTTTTTCAAACGTTTATTCCATAACTCAAGTATTTACTACAAGTTGGGTAAATGCTTTAACAGCGTCGTGTTCCAACTTTAGACATGCCTAACATTGTCGTTGCATAAGTGAGTAATTTCGACACGGAGTGACACGTTATTTTTGGTTTATTATGATGGTCGTCATCAAAATGTCTCGAAATGCAGGCAATCACTTCAGATATAATCAACAATCCCATAAGTAGCTTTAAAGAGGAATTTTATCATTTTGAACAAACAAATGGCCTACAATTTGAGTACTTCTTGTGAAGTAGTACCGCAACCTAGCAAACTGTTCAATTAAAATATTTGTAAAGAAATTAGAGATTATTTTGTTACATTCAAGTGGTACAATTGTGTGGTTAATTTTATTGGTACATTATCATTATTTTCTGTTAACAAAAAATAATATTATAAGGGTGGTATCAGGTTTATTATCTGAACTTGAAATTACGTTACAATAATCCAAAATTTGAAGGAAGTTTGAATAATTGAAATTAAGATAGCTAATAGATTTTTTTGACATTCTATGGGTGAGTTGAGAGGCAGACAAACAAACAAACCTAGAGCGGGCCGGATAAGTTTTGCCATACAAACACAGGCCGTCGAAAGCTGCGAGCTGTCGCTCCAGATCTTTAAACGGGCGTGATATTTTTCCTTCAGGCAGTGTGAGTTTGTTGTTATGAAGAATGGATAACCATGAAGAATTTAGTATCGAGATTATCAATACAATAAACACTGAACAGCATAAGACGCTACACTTAAAGTAAAATGCTAAATGGACAGAAGATTACGTAGCGAGTGCTTGCAGACATTTGAAATTTTGAAAAACTGTTAATGCAGGCAGCTGCACTGGACACTATTGACAGGAAATGAATGATTCTTCTCAATAATCACTTTGCTACCCAGTATCTCGTTGTAGCTTTTCTACGAGAACTTTGTTCACAGCACGAATTGGAGTAGATATTTATCTCGCCATCCGGAATACACTCTTGTTTATGTGTTACTGGCAGACCTACTATTGTTTTAGAGTCCAACTCCATAGGCCAGAACTCTCGAATTCACGTTAATAATGTGTAGGCAGCGTCGATCCATGCCTTTAGTCCAGTAATTACTGTCGAAACAGGTCGGACGAGTTCCGTTAAGTAAAAAATTCCCTTTTTATATATAATTGGGAAGTTGAAAGCTGGATATGTGAACATATACAGGGTGTTCCAATTAGCCCCAATACCACCCAACTAAGTTTGAAAGGAAATAATTTTCCCAAAATATTGGTGTATTTGGAAGTTCACATTTCACATCCAATTTTTTGTTTTCGCGTTCTTTCGTTGGTCTCATTCAATACGCTTCTCAATACTATAAAACATCTGTTAACAACTGAATACCATTTATCTCCTAATAATCTGGAGAAATTCACTCCTATTCAACAGAGTATCTCGATCTTTACATTGCGAAATAAATCAAACCAATCCCCTCGGAAATGTTAAGATTTCCATTTCGTCCTTCTTAGATTTCACTTTGCTTGGGTTTCTGGCATTATCACTGATTGAGACGTTTTAACTGGAGCCTATATTTAACTTTAATTAATTTTAGTGTTTGTTTTTAACGTTATCACAGATCACGTTTTTCAGTGATATAATCGCTATGTTTGCGGGAAACAATCCAAAGTATAGCGCATGAGGACCTGTATCTACATTAATACAATTATACCGCGAATGGTCTAAGAACCATAGATCACCTGAAACTGAACGAAAATATAAATAAAAAACCAAGGTATATTGAAAAGATAGCTCATACACTTAGAGTGGACTGCTATGATCGAGTTTAATATTTGTTTATGTTCAAAACCAAACTAGAAACGAGCTGAACAACCGTACGTGACTGAATTGAGAAAACATCGATCAATCGCGCATGATCAGCCGAACTTTTAGTACTAACCAAAATCAGATTACCGCTAGGACAGATTCCGAATCGATAACGAACTAATCCGATCTGATCCTCCAACACTAAACTATTATTGAGAATTCAGAATTGTTTGTGATACTTTCCATAATGCGCATGCGAATAATCCCTGAACTGGTTCGAAATTGCATCCGCAAATAAACCTAATATATCATCCAAAGGTCCAGAGGGTTGCAATACCAGCAAAAGCACACTTTCACCCTTAAGACTGAACTGTTTATAATAGTTATTTATGTAACTAGTTATGTAAAGAGCGATATTGTTCAATAAGCGTGATATTTGACAAGACGAGCGCTAGCGAATTACGCGACTTGGACAATGTCGCTCTCTCCATAACGTGTTTACGTACAACATTTTATCTAATTCCTCGCTTTTATAATATTCAATAAAATCATCAATTACAATGGTTATATTGAAGTGGATTCAAATGATGCTAGAAGTATTGTTACTATAAAGTACTCACCCAGAAAATCGACTTACTTCGAATAACTGTGTCTTTAATAATGTTGATTTCAATGTTTATAAATCTTGAAATACTATTGAATTAAAATAATGGGGTAATCGGCAGTTTAAATAATGAAATAATAATAATTGTCAGTTTTGACAGTACCTAATTAATAAATCATTATTTGAAACTTAAACAGTTACGTAAAGTTTTACATAACTACTTTTCATAACTGATATATGAATGTTATGAAAAATGTGACGTTATCTAACGTCAAGGAGTGACTTAAAGTGTCACATTTGATAGCGGAATGAGATAATAGTTATTTACATAATTAGTGGGATATGGACATTATTAACGCACGCATGTGAAGTTTGCACGACGAGGCCATAGGCCGAGTCGGAAAAGTAAATATGTCAATTGTTGGGGAGTATACTGACATTTGAATATTTAAAATATATATTTGTATGATTGTAGTTTACCAAATGACTGAAAAATTAATAAATTCATAAATTCTGCTATAATTTTTAATAAAAAAAACTTATTTTTCAATGGCCCTGGTATAAGCCTCATCAAATGAATGTCAAATAATGATAATTGATTTGTTGCTATGTATTTAATAGGAAATGCTTCTTTATGTCAACTTTTTCGCTTATTTCCGCATGCTAGTAGAAAAAATAGTGTACCTAACACGTGCGTGAGGTGACTTTTCCGCACGCGATTGCTGGCCAAACTCGCTGAAGCGGAAAAGTATCACTTTCTGCACTAGTTGGGTAAACTACTATTCTAGATTCTTATTATCGCACTAGTACGGTAATGTATTGAAAAAAGCACTATTGCGGTAATATACGTCATTATGACACTGGAAATAGTGTCATTTCGTACCCGTTACATGACAGTTGTAGATAAAAACGAATAATGCTCACTTATTTATGGATCAACTTGGCAAAATTAGCTCCAGTGGTATCAAAACTAGGTCTCAGCCTAGTTCAAAAACAATCTGGATACCGTGGCTTCCCGACCAGAATCACGTTGATGCTATGACGAGTACGTATTTCCGGTGCGTTTGTTGGGGGAAAATTTCAAAATCTTGGAGCTTTTTAGATGGAATTAAAACTCTTTTTGATTTATGAATTATTTCCATGACACCTTGTACCACAATTGATAAATTTTGTAGTTCATATTTTGAAACATATCTACCCTGAAAATTATTCACGATTGCTTGAATAAAACCCTGTATTTGGAATTTGATTGTTTCTCCATGTGAAAATTAATATCATCACCTCAAATATAAGCTTCACAAAATTTCGTGCTTCCACATCAGAAGCTGCTGTGCAGCTCCAGCCAAATGAACTGGTGTTGTGAAAGGTTTTCGAAGAGTTCTCATGCTCGAGGAATGAATTAGATAATTACAACGTCAGTTGCCATATGGCATCACGAAAAACGTGATATATCTAGTAGGAGTAATTGACTGTCGCGTAGCACGTGACCTTTAATGTCTCCTAGAGATTGCCTTATTCGTGACGCGAGAACGGTGATGATATTGCTTTTCGATTAAGGGAATAACAAGTTTACAGGGTGTAGCAATCAATCAGCAAGTATAATAAAAGCAGACGTATAAGAAAGGAGAACATCCATGAGATTTTCTTGGAAAAGTTGGCTTAAAGAATTGAGTAAATTCCAATAATTTGTGGTATTTATTCATTTTGTACCACAACTAATTCATTATTACTGATTGAGCTATAAGAATTCTCCCAACGTAGATAATTCAATTCGCGTCTTAAGCTCAGACTCGCCCTTCGTTGATGGGCTAGGGCTAGGACAGGTCGATATTAACCAACAAGGGTGGACTTGAGTCCGGAAATCCAAAGACAAGATTATAGTCCTCCAATTACCTCGAGTAATGAGTACCCAAGCTGCCGTTTTAAGCAAGCTCAATTAATTTAACTGTCCCTTCAGACTAGCATTTGGTAGTCTATTACACTATAAGCATTTGAGTTAAACTTTAATTTCATTCAATAGCACGGATTTGAACTGTGTAGGTACATAAGGTTTCAATAATATCCTGTAGCTATTAATATAAACTCTTAATTTGTAATGAGAACTTGCAAAAACTAATGGATGGATGAATAACCTTTCTTCACTGATCAATGAAATGAACTTCCCAAAGTATGGGACGGAATGGTTACACAAGTTATTCTAAAAACATGCATTATATTTATCGAGTCGAACAACGTTTCTAAAATGTACGAAATATATAAAAGTATATATTATGTGAAAATACTAGCATACACACATTGGAACGTTCGTTTTTTATTAAAACCACTATCATCTTCCATTTCAATGATGTTAAAAGGAAACTTTTTTATACTCGTCCAAGTTTACAGCATTATATCAACGGAAGTTTACTCAGTTTTGTTGCGGAGCGGAAAGTTTATGAGTACCTTAATGTCGAGGCACCTGTTACTTTAACGAGGATCCATTCGGTCAGTTTTAATATTAATGATAGTCTTTATTCAGATAATGTTGAATATCAGCAAAAGGTTTTGAAATATCGTGTATTGCTGATGCGAAACAGAATTGGCTAATAAATAGAGTTTGTTATTATTCCAAAACAGCTAAAAAAGGAATAGAATAAACTGCTGTAACCAGCGAATTATAGAGATATTTTATATGAGAACTAAACAAGAAAATATAAGTTATAATAATTTGCTCGCTCTCGAAATTGTTACAAACATTTAAAACGAAAAAAGAAAGCCGTTTTTGAAGTTTTCTGTTGAGAACACGAAAGCTTATTGTGTAATCGTAATGATGTCAAAAGACGAATTGTAGATAAATAAAAAGGTAGAACGTGTCGCGGGACACACGGTAGGAACTTTAGTTCCTTTTAAGCAAAAGTTATGTAATACATCTGACGTTATAGATAAACAATTTGCATATTCTTTGGTGGTTGAGTAGTAAGCACACCAGACTCACGCGGTAGACCCGGGTTCGATTCCCCGCGAGGAATTTTTTTTTATTGTCAATTTTATTTTTAAATAATCATTCTGCTTGATATTAATAACGACAACAGGTAGACGTTTGAAATATTTAGCAAAATATTCATTATTATAGATAATGGTACGGTACCCTCCATGAGGGAGTCCGACTGGCAACATCTACTTATAACAGCATCGTATATTTAAAAAGGATACCGTAGCATTATACAAATTGGACATTCGTTTACCACAAAATTAGTGGAAACATAAAATTGAATTGTTAAATTTTTAATTTGAAGTTATATTACAGTTTATAGAAATTTTTATTTTCTAGATCTTTTCCTTAGTGGGTCGTAGAAAAAATATGCTGCTCGACTTGTGTGGATTGTCCATATCGCACTTGAACGATTGAGCACTCCGCCTACGGCGTCGTGCTCCATCTTCGTCCTCGTGCGATATGGCCATCATATCCACACTAGTTGCACAAACTACAATTTTTTTCAAAATATGCCCTTTTACATTTAAAAACTACCAGCCAAATGTCAAATCAATTAATACATCCATTTTAAAGTTATCGAATTAAAACATTCAAGTTTCCAAAATTTCAACACCCTGTATTTCGAAAAGTAGCTAGACCCCTTAATCGCGCGAAAAAAATTATGGAAATAAAAGTAAAAATTTATCCGAACAAATTCAAGTAGATCACTAGCACTGCGAATACCAGCTTTGCATAGAATTTTAATATAGCATCGGTGGTTCAGTGGTTAGAATGCTCGCATTGCACGCAGGCGACCCGGGTTCGAATCCGGGCAGGAGCATATTTATTATTATGAATCGCTGCTTCGTAAACGAGAGAGAGAGACTAAGGAGGCACAAGCACGCAAAAGCATAACGAAGCAACGTAATATAACGTAGCGTAACGTAACGCGTAACGGTCAGATCTTTTGCATCGCGACCCCTGGTCGCTCAAACATAACCTGGCGTGAAAAACTAAAGTTCCAAAAATACTAATACAACGCAATTTTCAGCGAAGTGATTGGATAATTAGGAGCAAAGAAAATTCGAAAAAAACTGTTCGCCATCCCCTTTTCTCCCTTCACTAGAGTTGAGGTGACAAATGTGGTTTCCTGAACAATATCAAGATATAAATAGAACGTACCCAGTTTCTCAACGGGGTCAAGGTGAAATAAATACACAATAATTATGAATGGTTTTAACAATTGGTTCACGTTAAACAAAAACAAAATTTAATAGCCACACAGTTTTCACAAACTACACTTCTCTAGCAGTAGAGCAGGCTTGATGGAAGCTGGCTCTCGCAGTTGACCTACTTTTAGCTGTCGTTGTCGTCAATTGACAATTGAGGGCACGCTGTTAAATCTTATATCAACCTAATAAAATTTGGATATTATGAGTAAAATTGAAATGTGCAAGTGGTCTGTAGTTACAAGAAGTTTATATTGGCTTGATTTTAGATATGTATCGGAAGTTTTAATGTCCTACCGAATTGTGCGATGGTGTATAACCAATAACCCCTGAGAGTATTATCTGAGACACCTACAGGCACTATGCCATTCCAACACGCAACAGGAACAACACAGTAAGTGATAACATATGGTCTTACTTGTAGGGTCTGAGTTGGTGTGTATCCGATATGTCGAAGGATCTGTACGAAGGGGGTTGGTCATATACTGGTGAGTTCTATTCGTTGATCAGTAAGTACTAATACAGTTGTCAGAATTAAACATGAGCCCCAGAAAATATGCAAACTAAAATAAGGTCATTGGAAGCAGCCAATCAAGAACCAATGTTAACGATTGTCCATTAGTAATTGTTAAATATAATCGAAATAATATGACCGAATGATTTCATCAACATACATCATTTTATTCATTCAGTGTTGTCAATGCTAGGATGATTATCCGATTCTTAGACAATTTCATTGGGTTTTTCGAATATTTTGTAGAAGGGATATATAAAATGGCTATTGTTTTTGGGATTTTTCATATTGACTGGGGTCAAAGATTTTATTTAGATAACCATTGTGACCTTTTGGTAATTTTGACATACGTACATACATACATTCTTGTTTACAACAACTAAATATATAAGAGTTAGTTAATTGGTGGTGGTGAAGTGTATATTCTAATATAACACTTATGCACTTTAACTTTCGGCTGTTAAGAAAAATGAACACTGGAAAAAATTACATTTTCAAATATACCAAATAGGTCACACTTTTGATTTGAATTAAACAAAAAGTTAACAAACGACATTCGAAGGCTCTATTCCAAGAGATCCTGATGTGTAACCAGTTCATATTCTGTTGCTTTCTATAGAAACTTGACCCTCCTTTATCATGACATTACTATAGTCATGTAATTTGAGAATATAGACATTTAGAGCAAACGGAATTTTTATTTTTGGTCCAAAATAAATTATTTTATTAATATGAGTTACATTTTTAGCAAGTTTGACTTTGTTTACATATCTCTTAACAGTTGACATTTATGGTATCGATATTTGGTTATCGATTCAAAATATCGAATTGTTACTACAAAAATATAACTACAGCGACATGAACACGCCCACCAGGGCTCACGTTTGCTTCTGCCAACTGTATGTTAAAGACAATTCTGAAGAATGATGTGGAAGACTGAATAAACTATGAATAGTTCTATGAAAAAGAATGCGAAGAAGGGATCCTAGATGTAGTATGACCTTAAAGTTTTATCCTTCTTCCGCTAGTTGCGTTTGGATAACCACTTAAGGTATATATTAATTATTTCCAACAGGTTACGATTGTAGCTGGGTTCATTCCGTGAATATTTAGAAAGGGAACAAATCTTGAAAGCATCAGACCATGAAAATGGAGGATTATAGACCAATCCAATCCTCATAAGGTCAAGGTCGGTCTTCTACAACTTAATACCCCTAGGCATCAGAAGAGAAGGTCAAAGGTTAATCTAATAACTAGCTGTATAGTTCATTGTCGGAAAATGTAAACATAACCGAATAAAATATGGGCAATGATGTTTGAATATTATTTATAATTACTGAAGTATCGGTATCAGACCAATATATACCAGGTGAGTGGTAAATTCCTTGTACATTCAAAAATACTAATCACCAATCCTGTTAAATGGTATTAACATTAAAATGTACCCTCAATACCCAACGTTAAATTGAAACCGTTGAAATGTGAAATTTTATATTTTTTTAAAACCATATCTTTGTCGTTTCTAAAGCTATAGCGTTGAAGCTTCGTTTAAACATGTTGACAAAGAGCAAGTGCCATATGACAAGTACTTTTGTTGCAATTGGAGTTTTTGAAAGTAATATTTTGCAGTAAGTCTAGATTCGTTATAGATAGTCCGACTTTTAGTTGGAAGACCTTTCTGGAAAATAAAGTTATAGACTAGAGCAACAAAAAGTATATTTTCGATTTCTGATCAAATGCAACAAAGAAGGTCAAAAACTCTAGTGAATACGACAGAAAATAGTAGTTATCTCATATTTGGATGAAGTTTCAGTGCTTTTTGGTATGGATACAATAAAAAATGAGAAGACTAATTGATATGACTATGGAACGATCGACAGCAAGAGTGAGTACAGAAAAAGGACAAACAAAAGAATTTGAATTTAATAGCGGTGTGAGGCAAGGAGATACAATGTCTACAACGCTTTTTAATATTGCATTGGATGGTGTCATTAAAGCTGTTGGTTTAAGAGGTACCATAATAACAAAATTGACACAAATCTTAGCGTATGCAGATGACATAGCTATTATATCAAGAAATCTGAAAGAACTTGAAGAAATATCTATAAAACTGATGATAGAAGCTGAGAAGAGAGGAGTGGAGGTAAATCAAGAGAAAACTAAAGCAATGTTCATATCCAGAAATAGATTCCAACAGCAGTCAATTAAGATAAGAGAATACGAATACGAAGTATTGACCAGTTTCAAGTATTTAGGAATCTACTTAAAAGGATAATACGATAGAACATCAGAAATAGATCAGCGGATACAAGCTGGACATAGAGCTTTCTTCAAATACAGACGATACCTTCAAAATAAGAAAATTAGTGAAAACACAAAAATTAAAATATACAAGGCAGCGATCCGACCAGTGGTGACCTATGGCGCTGAAATAGCGAATCTGACAAAAAAACAGGAAAATAAATTAAGGATATTCGAGAGAAAAATTAAGAGGAAAATCTTTGGGCTAGTTAAAACGGGAGAAGGAGAATACAGAAGACAAATGAATTACGAAATTGTACAAAAAAATAATGGGGAAGACATTGTAAAATATATAAA
>CAJUYI010001135.1:63486-84569 GCA_910591695.1 Galerucella pusilla
TTTTTTTTTGTGTTTTCCAATATTTCAATAAACCCTTTATTGAATATCATAGATTATGTCTTCCGGGAGTACCATGTAAAAAAACGAGCCTTGCATTATTCCTCTTAGGTGGTGAGGAAACGAGTGCATCGTCATAATATAGTCGCTTTCTCAGCGCTCTACGCGGCCGCCATTTTTTGTAGGTAACTTCACTAGGAACAATTTTTATGATGGCTGCTATTGACCTCCGAGTAATAGGTCGCGAGATATTTGCGAAAAGCACCGTAATGAAGGTGTTCACAAAAATCCAGCTCACCAGGAATTTTTCCGCAGATAAAATCTTGAATGGCTGGACTATGAAGGTTACTTTGAGTTTCAAATTATCTCCACAACAGAGAATCAAAGAACTTTTATTGACGTTTGGGAATGTAACATCAATAAAACTTGTATTGGTTGCATGCTTCCCTTTTTCTGTTCAGCCAAGAATTTCATAGTAAATAATTGTTGGGTATTCAAAGGATAATTCAAACATTTTTCAACAAACTGGTAGTTAATAATGCGCAAGTTTTAATCAAGATCAAGCATTCGAGTAGATTTTAATCATAAAAGGAACTTCAAACAGTGTTTGCGACGTCAACCCATTATTAAGTCAAAGTACACAACGTAAAAGCAAATATGATCGGCGAAAGGTATAAAATTACGTTAAAATATGCCTAGTTACGAAATACCTCACAACGGACGTTAAAAATCGTTAATGCAGAGTACTAAATTGCTATGAAACATGAAGTAGGGCCGAAATTGTCAGCAATCGTTTTTATAAGACCAGTCCCTATAAAAATTTTCAAGCATAATATTCCACCGAGTTAATAGAAAAAAACATCATCGGCAAACAGTTTTGTCAAATTATGCTGGCTTATGTTGGGAATATTTCGGTTGAAAAATCATTTATGACCAGAGATAATGGGGCTGAGATAAATTGCTTACAGTACAGCATCTCAAGATGACCCACTAAATAGTGGTGTAATATTTGAAGCTAATTTATTTGGATCAATATCTTTGGAAAGTATTATAAGTTGCTCTATGTGTTTGATATTAATGTATTTATTGACCTTCACTTCACTTTTGCAAGAAATTCTTCAATACGTTGCATATTGCAATAAAATAAGTAATAGTTCATAAAAAAATGAAGAACATGCTTCTTGAGTAATCTAACTGAGAAGTGAAAAGTAATTTCTACTTCAAAAACAAGAAAATTAATGTCATTATGGTAAAACCTTCAAACTATAACTTCCTCACAGTAAATAGGAAATCTTCACTTCTTCCTCAAGAAATTTTATCGGGAATGTCAAATTTTTCTTGCGAATTGCAGAAGAAGAGCTGTGTTCAAATCCAAATAATACCAACATGTCTCTATACTTGTCACTTTCAACAGCATTATAAAGTGCATGCTTCCAACTAAAATTCTAACAATCTTATATATTGATATCAAATAAAATAAAATCATATTATTTTGGGCCTGGCTCGCCTTTTGGCCACCCATCGTTTTGTCACATGTTCGCAGGCTCCCAAATATAGAGTTGGTAGCTTTATAACATTCGAGCGTGATCATGAAATTTGACACCCCATGAGCCCCTTCTTCTGATGGGTTGAGAAGGCATAATTTTCGACAAAAATTACATCCTCGCACTTCGAAGCCTTCTTAACACAATTTGGGTGCTCAGAAACATTTCTGTGGACATCTCAAACTTTGGACTGACCCATGAAATGGATTCAAAACCCCCCGAGTGGAACAATATTTGGCCCGCTTGGGACGGCAGTCTTATGAATAATGTGCCTTGTTGGAAAATGCTGAGAGATTGGGGGGGGGGGAAATTCCGAGTGGCATCGATATACTGACCATCTTTAAATCTCATGTCTCAATGAACATTTTGCAAAAAAAAATACCCTGGTCGGACCTTTCCGACTAAAGTTTTGGGATTTTCAAGCATACTTGGACGCGACTATATGATAGAATCTTGAAATAATTCACTTAAACTGGCAGCTTGAAAACTCGTTTATTTGAATTCGCGATTTATGTAAATTTTGCCTCATTTTATTTATCGTTTTTTTTTCCTGACTAGATGACTGGGATATTAAAGGGGAATGGCAAAGTTCATGTAGCCGATGTTTACATTTGGCCTTAGCACCGCCACTGCTTTCAAATCACATTAAATTAGCTTGAAATTCCACTGTTTTAACAAAAATATACAGTTTGCTAACTTTAAAATGGTAAATTTGGTTGATATCACCCATTAATAAACAACTGTTTCGCAGGTACTCCTACCGAAAACTGATGTATAAAATGTCGAACAATCTAAATAGCCAGATTTTATCACAAGTTAAACGACCAAGGGGTATTGAAACTTTACGTGATACGCCACAAATGTTGCACAACCTATCACACGCCATTGAGTAATTGTTACACCACCAGGATAATTTACGTGAAGTTTCCTCCAGAGGCAAAATGATTGTGTAACAAATATTATTAACACCGAACACTTGAACAAAATTAGTATATATTATGACATGCAATCAGTATGGGTGTCATAATAATAGTCTGACTTTGATTGCTCTTTTAAGTTAGTTGAAAATGTTTCAATTTCACAAAAACTAGTTGAATAAACTGAATAAACTTGAAAATGTCATTAGCAAGAAGTATTTCCTATACAGTATGGAAGAGAGAAATGGCGAAACGCGACAAATTTTAATTGCAAATTAACATTCTCCAGCGTGACAATCTGATCCCTTCCTCATTTGGTTCAATTTTATTTGTGACTTATACAAATACGTTGATATGCTTGTATTTTAGTTTGGGAGTGGATTTTTTTTCCGTTTTCAATTGTAAGTGTTTAATATATCCTGATGATGGTTATAACTAACCAAAACTATTAGCGAGTTGATTGGTTCTATTGAGGATAAGTATACATAGATATTTTGGTTTGTGTTGATCTCATTTGAGATCAAGACTTTGCCAACACGTTTGCTCTTCACATTGTGAACATATTAAATAGTGTGTCGTAGCAAATTCCGATGAATACTTTTTTGTGTTAGTCCTGACTCTTCAAAGTTGGAATCGCTTGTCGCGTTTTCATATAACTTTCCACTTCCTAAGACACAGACCAGAGGTGAAGCGCTTCTACATTTTTTTTCTCACCCAACTTAATTACCTAAGAACTTTTTGACCATTGAATAGATCAACAGACGCGATCAAACCACATCCTTGAATAACTCCATGGATAAATTAACACAATTTCCGTGAAATTTCTCTTAATATTTTATACAGAAATTATCTGAGAAATAACTGGGAAGCGCAGGAAGTACATGAGCGTTGTTTGCACGCCCAACTGCAAATTACATCCAGTTATTTCATGCTTTCGTGTCTCCTTTTGTCCCGTAATTAATTATTACGATTAAATTCTCACAAAAATAAAAATACTGCAGCTTTTTGTTCCGCGTTAAGCCATTTTTTTTTAAATTTTCAGTGGATAATTAATAATCGTATCTTTAATAATATTTCGGTGTTGTACGTAAAAAGTGAAAGACGACATAATAATCATGTAACACTCTTGAACTTTTTGATTTAATAGATGTCTATCGGTTGCCCTTAACATGTAGAGTTCACACTTGTGAGCTGTATGACATGATATTATATTATATAGGGTGTGTCATATGACAGTAACCAATACCAACTTTTTTGTTTGAAATGCTATCACCGGTACATTATTTATTTTTTGGATTCTTCATAACATTTTAGAATCAATTAATGTACAATGTTCTATACATCTTCTCAATATTGTATTGTATTGCATCTGTTTTTTTCATTTCCAAGTATAGGAAATCTTCTAAGAATCTGCAATAACAATTCCTTATCTCTAGATGTATATTCCACTGACATTTCCAATTGTATATGTATTTATAGTTTGTCGTGAGAGAGTAGATAAATGGTAAATAGTACTGAAAATCGATTTAAATCGAATAGCATTGCAAATAAACTCAACTTAATTGAATATTGAACTAGGATATAACTAGGTATATTTGAAAAACCGTAATGACTAAGCTTGTTATTTTCTCTGTAAGTGCTAAAGTGAGACTTAAAACTAGTATATAGTTTAAAAAGGATCAAATTCACACATATCTATAGGTTTGTTCCAACCCACAAGTTTTGTACGATCACGAAACGGTTTCAGAACTGCTAGGATCGATTATATGCGCAGGCGCTAACTTCACACGGCTACATGTCTATAAAAAACACTGCCGGGTTGGAACAGCTTTGTGATTGCATTTCGTACGATCAGATTAGTAGGATTAATTAGAATATAATAATATATGGACCTATTTTGTGAAATAATAATTTTAAAAGATGTATCAGCCCAATTCACAACATTATCAACTAATTAAGTTCTCACCTGAATAATTTTCATTATTAACTCTTTTGTTGGGAATTAAATCCAAATCATCTTCACTGCTTGTACTATCAAATTCTGAAAAATTACTAATTCCATCGTCACTCATTTTTACATAGAACTTTCTTTACTGAAGCAAGATTAATATACCGTTACGTACCAAACGCCACACAAAACAATAAAAAATTAAAAATCGAAAAATGGGTCAAAACGCTTCAAGGAATGCAAGAAACCAAGCTAAATGACAGATAAAACAGCTGTTTAATTCAATACAGTATCAATGCGCAAGTTAGTCCAAACAGTATTCAATTTGAGTTCCGAAACCGAAACATGAATGATCCAAAGACAGGTTGGAACGCAAATAGGATCGTCCGATAAACCATAACGTCTCGGTTGTAACGCATTTTAATCACTGCGCATAAGCGTGATCGTCATGTTACGGTTTTCGAACGGGCTGGAACAAACCTTATATTTCGGTATTTTTGTCATACCTACATCCTCTGTTTTCTATTCAATATGTGAAGATCATTTTCCTAAACTTCCATTTTCCTCTAAATGAGATATTATTAAATACTATTGAGGTGAATAAACTATTACCAGACCGCCCTTGCCTTATCACTCGACTGTTGTTGGGTTTTATTCCAGGTAAAATTATTTTAAGAAGGTTGTAAATAGTCGTATTTAAATGATTGCCGTCGAAAGCGAAGACGATTTACTATGAGACAAACTATACCAAATGCCTAGTTCATAGACAATTGAGAGCACATGGTGAAGATAATCAGACAACGGTTGTTCATAATACTATATAAACTATATTTTTTGATAGACAAGAAATGCATAATCTGGTACAATTATTTTCAAGCACGTACAGCAATAAACATTTATATTCTACTATTATTAAGGTTCAATCAATTGTCAATATGTTTATGCTAGTACCATAAATTGCAGGATTCATATCCATATTTCAAAATCCTAATTTCCACGTTCAAATTTGAAAAAAGCTTTGCATCGCACCAGAATAAGCTCACGTGCAGAATAGAAGTGGAGGAAAGAGCAAAAAAGCAAAGCAAAACATGCGCTGTTCTTTCACCAGCAAGTTGCCAGAACATTCGTCGGAATGCCTCTCCGAGGTATCGGCAGCAACCGACCATGTATATGGCTGTGAGGGTGTTGACGTTTTTCGAAGAAATTGACTTCTTCCTCAAAAAATATGAAAACTACTGTGTATGTATTTATGTAGGAAATTTATTTTAAAAACCTTGGACTCGGGATAAATGTATCCGTACCCTCAATTTTTATATCTACAGCATTCACTTGGTCTCATGAAATTACGAACGCACTATATTAGCAATCAATTTATTCATATTTGAACTGACCTAGTTCCACATGAACTCATGATGATGAATATTTAAGTTGATAATTTTGTTAAAATTACACCTAAAACTAATAAATAAATAAATAATGAGAATTTCCTAATAATAAGTATAACTGTTACTTGAACCATTTTGTTTGGAAATTAAAATCAAATATATTTACTATTTAATGCGACAGTGATGAAACATATTTTAAGGTTTATCGGCCATGATATTTTATTTAATGAACCATAAAAAAGTTAAACCAGCTACATTATCGTCCACTTGAAAATAATACCCGTTGTTTCCCAGCCAATCATAAAAGTGAATATTCCATATCCGTTCCTTTTAATTATGGGATGAAAAAAAGAGTTTCATTTAAAATTTCGGAAGTTGAGTCAACGGAATAACAGACTTAACGACGCCACTAGCCAAAAAATGTGATGAATTAGTTTCCGCTTTGTTTTCAATGTAAATCAAAGTTTTTAAAAAAATATTAAGTTGGAGAGATGCTTTCATACTTACAAAAAAAAATTCCGTTAAATTTCAAATTAATGATATAAATCGTTAGTGTGGTTGTACCCAAATAGTAAACTCGCTGAACCTTAAAACCTGTAAGTTCCGATCGTTCGGAAGGGAACCATAGAGATCATAGATACATGAAATTCTAACCAGTGTTCTGTAGCTTTCCGACTTTCGATCGGTGATTAACCACGGAACTGACTCCACTTCAGACTGTCATGTGTTAGGTGAGACTGAAATAGGTTCTATGATAGTGATATTATATTGTATTATTCAAAATGAAGTGAGAAATCATTATTTTTCAATTTTTTCAAAACACTACTGTCGAAACTGAAACATTTTCAAAGCGAACGCAAAATTTTGTCATTTATAAAAACTATATCTAGCATTCGGAGAATGTGAAACGTTATCTTTGCCAATAACCTTCCATACCAACAACTCCCTGGAACAAAATGAGAAATAATATTCCTTGTCAAAAATGTTATTGTTCTGTGCTGATTTTGATAAGCTCTGATGAATTCAGAAAATAAAAAACCCGTCCACCTGCTGCCGTTATCAATATCGAACAAAAACGAACAAAAAATCACGTTTCTCAATATTTATTAGGTATTATATTCTGTTTTTGATATTTTGTTGTTATAGCGCGGCCACAGAAATCTGTGAGAATTCCTAGAGTCTAACTATCACGGTTCATGACATGTAGCCTGGTGGCAGACTGACAGCAAATTCTTAGTAATAGGGTCCGTTTTTCACCTTCTGAGTGCGCAGCCCTGAAAATGGTCAAATTTAACGCCCTATACCTTTTCCACAGACACATTCTATCGGGGTATATTTGATCATATTTCGCCATCAGTCTACGAGGATGTATTGATATCTAGTTAGCCTAGACCAGTTCGATGCATAAACACAATATCGCGTTACCATAGCAACGAACAATAACTCATCAAAAGTGTCAGTGTGAAGCAGGACGTCAAAAAAGTAAACCAAAGTTACGTAATAAATCAAAAGAAAAAAGATATCCACCGAAATTGTGAAAATCGAAAAATTGGAGTATCGAGCCATCATCAATTTAAAAGGGTTGAGAGGTAAGCAGATTCACAAAGATATGCTTAATACCTAATACCATTGGTGATCAATGTCCCACATCCTCTCCAAGACCTAATAAGCTGAAAAAGTTGTTGCTTTAGTTTTTTGGGATTGCCATGGAGTAATCATGATTGATTTTTTGGATAATGGTAGAACAATTACCGGAGATTACTATACGACATAACTGACCACTCTACGGGAAAAAATTGAAGAGAAAAGACGCGGAAAGCTATCCAAAGGTGTTTTGTTTCTGCAGGACAACGCCCCTGCACACAAATCTCATGTTGCCATGCACAAAATTTGTGATTTAGGGTTTGAATTACTAGAACCCCCTTCTTATCCACCAGATTTGGCTTCGTCCGACTATCATCTCTTCCCTCAACTGAAAAAAAATTCAAAGGGTCGTGAATTTTCATCCAACGAGGAGGTGATAAAAAGCTGTGGAGGTCTGGTTTGCAAAGCAAAAAAAAACAGTTTATTTAAAGGTCTACAGACGTTGCAGGTTCGCTGTAATAAATGTATTCAATTAAGAGGAGAATATATTGAGTAATAGAACATTTTGACATTGAAATTTTGTTTGGTTCCATAGTAGGCTAAGAATTTTCCAATATACATATATGTATATCACAAAAGTTGTTAATGTAATCCCAAAATCCCAAAGGCAGTTATATATCTACCAATTACTGATCTTTATTTTCAATATTGTGATTAAAGTTTGATTCATGACCTCTTCACGAAAACATTCTCAGAATAGCCCTGTGTGCTTTTACCGCATTAAAGCCATGCATAATATACACTCTAAATAAATGATCGTTTGTTTATTTTGAAAGTTCTACTAAGTAGACTCTCATGTTCCTTGAACTAAGGCAGCCACTATTTTTTGGAATTCTTTCAACGTTATTAAAAATTTACAACTCCAAAACTTGAGAGTATAGCTCGGCTCTTTAGAAGCGTGTTTTTCTGTATCCAGTTATTCAAGGGGATTAGATTCACCGAAAACAAAAATATCAAGAAACAACGTACTTTTCACCATTTCAAAGATAAAATCTTGGAAAAATAAATATAGCTTTCTAACGGCAAGAGATTTTTAAAATCGCTCCAGTAGTTTTTAAATTTAAAATACAACAATACGAATCTTTCTTTTTTATAATAAGGGTATAGAAGTATAGATTGTGGGAAGATAAATGTGAATCAATTCATTGATTTTCCGAGTTTTCTGGAATGAAACACCCTGCTTCTTTTTCAAGTCATTATTATGTGACTACCATGATGATCCTTTATTCAAATTCACTGAAAATGCTTCGACATCTATTTTATCTTAATATTAACCCATTCCGGCATTGTTTGGTGAAATTCATTTCGCATGGAAAATGAGCGTATTTCATATTTTCATAACCGTCGTAACTTCTGGATATAATACACCTTAATGAGTGTCTTTGTCATTAAATTTTCTCCCGTGTTTTGATTGACTAATTTATATAGGAAGCAGTGGTTACGATTTGACTATAATAGTTAGACATATAGGCTCGCAGACTTCTTTATACTTTTAAAGGTGCGTTTTTCATGTCATGGGTTACTATATTGTGATTTTCGTAAATACCTTCAATTTTTTCGGGAATAAAATACAGCTTCTCCACTTTTAACTAAATATTTCCGTTATAAAACAAAAAAAGGTATAACATTCGCGGGACACACGGTATGAACTTTAGTTCCTTTTAAGCACAAATTATGTAATACATCTGACGTGATAGATAAACAATTCTGCTTGATATTAATAACGACAACAGGTAGACGTTTGAAATATTTAGCAGAATATTCATTATTATAGATAATGTTACGGTACCATTCATGACGGAGTCCGACTGGCTACATTTATAGTTTGGCAAGTTTAACTGGAGCTACGGGGCATCGGTAAGAGGCGAGGAAAAACATGGCGTATATCTGTCAAACGTACAAATGGCGTACGGTACCTATTTTACCAAGTAAAACTGAAATTACAAAGGTAACTGACAATAACAACGCCACTGGATAAATCAATATCAGTCAATTGACGAAGTGAGAGGGAAGAACATACGCACGCGCTTTCCAATAGTCAGCTGGTCGATAAAAATCACCAATTATGTAATCGGAGGGTGTGGTCATTATGGTTTTCGTACAACGTTACAACTTTAAGAAGCCCATAACAAATTTGGAAAAGTGTTCTCTTTGAATATTCATGAATTGGAAAATAATGTTAATAGAATAAATCCAAGGAAACAAGCACATTATAAAATTAACGTTCAATCATATTTTTAATATTGTTAATAATAAAAAGACCCATTTATAATTATTATCACTACATAATCAGTACTTCAGCTTCTTCATAGTTAAACGTGGCAATGTCGAATGTTTTCGACCGCATTTCTTTCACGGTTTCAGATAAACTTGCCAAAGTATACTTATAACAGCATCGTATATTTAAAAAGGAAAACCGTAGCATTATACAAATTGAACATTCGAGAACTTTACGTTTACCACACAAAAATTAGTGGAAACATAAAATGGAATTGTTAAATTTTCAATTTGAAGTTATATTACAGTTTATAGAAATTTTTATTTTCTAGATTTTTCTTAAGTGAGTCGTAGAAAGAATATGCTGTTCGACTGGTGTGGATTGTCCATATCGCACTTGAACGATTGAGCAGTCCGCCTACGGCGTCGTGCTCAAACTTCGTCCTCGTGTGATATGGCCATCATATCCACACTAGTTGCACAAACTACTATTTCCATCAAAATATGCCCTTTTACATTTAAAAACAACCTGCCAAATGTCAAATCAATTTATCCATCCATCTTTTTTTTTATCTTAAAGTTATTGAATTAAAACATCCAAGTTTTCAAAATTTCAACACCCTGTATTTCGAAAAGTAAAGTGCTAGACTCCTTAATACTCATATCATTTTGTCCAATCTTACGAGAGGAATCTACATGCAAACGTAGTAATTACCCTTAACGTTCGAGATGCTTATACCATTTTTTGCGCGATCGTATTGAAATAAATTCCGAATAAAATAATTTAAATTTCTTCGGAATGAACGGAATGTGAAAAGTGACATCTACAGGGTGATTTATAAGTAATGGGCCAAATTGTAAATCTACGTTAAGAAGGCAAAAATAATAATATTCTCATCAACAATAAAGGGTCTTAGTCTGCTACTTACTGAGGTACAGGATGTTAAAGCGAAAACAATAAAATAGATTTTTGTTAATAGATCAGCTACTTTTTTACATAATGACTTGAAAATTGGGTATGAACTAGTTTTTGTAAGGGTGAACAAGAATGTGTGAGAGGATTTGAGTTTTTTTTATCATATGTGACATGTGTAATGTGCAAATAAGTGTATCACATATATATTAGTGCAGTGTCCTAAATTTAAATTACAAAGAGAACTTCACGGTATTAAAGGTTCGTTAGAGAACATACTAAACGAAAATCACAACATAGAAAACGTATTAGGGATCCTTAACCAAACTAATCTTTGCTCTAGAATTTAAGGTCCCTACCACATAACTGTATGTATTGTATTGTATTTTATTGCTAACTAAAACCTTGTTTCTTGTATTGTCCCACTGCTAATAACACTTAGTGGTTGATGCAGTTTGATATTAAAATAAAAAAAAATATTTTATTTTTTTCGCTTTAACATCCTGTACCTCAGTAAGGAGCAGACTAAGACCCATTATTGTTAATGAAAATATTATTATTTTGGCCTTCTGAACGTAGATTTACAATTTGGCCCATTACTTATAAATCACCCTGTATACTTCTCGATCAGTTTAAAATATACTTTGCATTTTGGTGAAATTGTTTTCATGCTATTCATTACTTTTCGACGCCTGAAGGTAAGTAAATCACTTACCGACGTGTTAAACTTTGGAAACCAGTAAACACAACCTACCGTCCTGACAACCGATGCTGTAAATAAACAAAAAAGATCAATCGCGCAAAAAAAATTATTTAAATAATAGTAAAAATGTATCCGAACAAATTTAAGTAGATCACCAACACTGCGAAAACCAGCTTGGCATAGAATTTTAATATAGTATCGGTGGTTCAGTGGTAAAATGCTCGCCTTCCACGCGGGCAGCCCGGGTTCGAATTCCGGCTGGAGCATATGAATTGCTGCTTCGTAAACGAGAGAGAGAGACTCAGGAGAGAGTACACGTACGCAAGCGAGGCACATAACGAAGCAACGTAACATAACGTAACATAACGGTCAGATCTTTTGCGTCGCGACCCCCAGTCGCTCAAACATAACCTGAGTAAAGACCTAAAGTTCCAAAAGTGATCGTAATTCATCAAAAGTTATGAAATTTACGAAATATGATTAAAAAACAGATTTATATTCCTCTCGTGCCGAAGAAAATATTCTGGAAGCTCCTAATTAAACTTGTATAAGTATTAAATTGAATTTGTGATTGCGTAAATGTCTACTCTGTCGTTGCGACAAAGCCTAAATGAATTTTTCCCTCTATCATTCGTATCTCAACCAAGAATATCACGGGATTTACTGGGATTTGTCGAAAAGAAAAGTATCTTCTTCAATATTACTTGGGAAATTACATATATTTAAAAAAAAACGTTCTTTTTTCGACAGAGTTGCTGAGTAAAGTATTCCCTGTCTCAACAAGATTTTAGCTGTTTCATTAGTGTCACGAAAATTGGTTTTTTTTGGACATAGGAATATGGAAAAAGAAGCTCAAGATATTTTGGATGTAATTTCAATTTTCCGATGAAGGTATTCGTAGGTATAAATACTATATAAATCGAAAAAGCTACGATCTCTCGTTACTTACAGAAATCAGATAGAATTGCAATAATTGGACCCATTCCGATATCACGAGTCATACAGATCGACACGATCGCTAAGATTTTTACACAGATGTGCAGCATTAATCCTTATAAATGCATTTGACAATAATTATACCCACCTCCCTCTTTTATAATCCAGAAGCCCATGGGAGATTATACAAACCATTCACCCAAACCATCATTTTTTAAACTGAAACTGAAGAGGATCTCCACATCGCTTAACAGGAACAGTAAAGTTATTTCCATCTGGATACCTTCCCGCATAGAAATACATAGGAATCCTGCATCAAATTGTGACCATTGCCATATAATGCTAACCGTTAAGCACCTTCTTATTCCATGTTCGCAATTAATGACAAAGCAACAACAGAACCGGCATCTATCTTGTGAATTAACGGACATTTTGGCATCCTCATGTCATATTTAGAGTTCGAAAGCGCTTCTCAAATCAACTCTTCTTATCATCATAAAATTGTAAATTTGACTCCTATGTAAAACATTTTTTTCTACTACCGTGCGCTTTAACCCACTTTCCCGCACGCATTTTAGCTTTGAAAGTGTCACTTTCCCGCACTAGTGCGGGAAAGTAAAATTATGCAAATTTTGACCTTATTAGATAGTTTTTTACTTCGGAAGTTATAACTATTCTTACACCAGGTGAATAAATAGTCCATCAAATAAAATCAACATGTTTTCTAGCCTTTTGTTGCATTTTTAATTTTCTGAAAATAAAATAATGAGAATATTTTGATATAACCTTGTAAATTCTTTAAAGTAGTGTCAAAAAACAACTATCAAACCACCCGGGTTTGATATAAGAAAAATATATCAAATGAATTTCTTTCATCTACAAATGACTTAAAATTGTTGCAGTCACCTTCATCGTCATCTTAATTAATTAATTAATTAATGCAATATTAATATTCATAATAATAATTGATAATAATAATAATAGTTTTTGGTCTAAGTTTTTTATATGTATGTTAAAATAAAATAAATTTTGAAAAATGGGTTGATATACTTTTTTGTATATACGGTTGTAGAAAAAATAATGTTCCTAACTCATGCGTAAAGTGTCTTTCCCGCCCTTGACCGCTTGACCGAACTCCGCTTCGCGTCGTTCGGGTCAACTGCAGTCGCGTGCGGGAAAGTATCACTTTCGGCACTTGTTAGGAAAATAACTATTTCATTTTTGTGAATCTCAACGACGTAAATGACCTCCATGGTCAATGCGTTATACCAAATTTGAAGAAACTTTTCCAATAATAGTTATTGAAAAAAAGGCAGTAGGTAATATCCATTTTAAAAAAATAGTTCGCTTAATTGAGGGTCAAACTCAAGAGAAATTTTCTATGAAACGGTTTATTTTTTGGATATTTCAAAGTAGGAATTTTGCTCCAGTATCACTTCATTCCAGCTAAATTATAAATACGAGAAGTCAGTTCCTCGACTTCTTTTTGCTGTTACTCCCTGGAGGGTCTAATGCAATAAGTACTCGATTCAGAGCTAACCGCAAAATCATGTTTTTTTCATGAAGGGGTAATTCGTTGTGAGGGTTTATTGAAATTTACATCCTTTAATTGATTGGATAGCTGAATTAAAGGGTCTAACGCATTTTTTGTCACTGTTAAAAGTGAAATTCTTGTAAATTTACCATGGAATTTCAAGTTTTCTGTATAAAAAAGATATTATGAACCATAATTGAATAATTTTCTCGTGTTTTCAACAGTTTATTTCATATTAATACAAAAAAGGTGTTATTACAATGTGGTGTAATTGCATTATTTCCATGAAATAACAACAACGCTGTTTTCCAAAGCACACATTATCTTCCAGTTAGTTTCAAGTAACACGACTTTTTAATGTAAACTTAATAAAATGTAACGTAACCAGGAGGGCAAATAGCCAAGTTTGAAAGGAGAATTGTTACATTCATAGGAGAAAATGTTGATGTAGTAATAAAATTTTGAAATATATACCAAGTCATATTCAAGAGGCACAGTCGACAAAAGCAAACAAGAGTTTAGAGATAATAAAGATAGAGGCAACAAGCCAGCTCGGAACCCGTCAGCATGTGAAAGAGAGATATAAAGTAGGAGGCTTAGGCTGTATTTCTCTAATCTATACAAAGACAAAGACCGAAAAACCCATGATCAATTTAACAATTATTGAAGTACTCAATAAAGGACTGTTTCTTTATAACAACATCAGTCGTAGTATGAATATTTCTTTCCATGAAAATTGAGAATATCATAGACCATACGCCATATATATTGAGAAATTATGGTTTTCAGTCAATAATTCGGTATACCTTGGCAATTTTATCTGAAGCCATGAAAGGAATGTAGTCAAAAACATTCGATATTGCCACGTTTTACTATGAAAAAGCTAATGTGCTAAGTATGTAGTGATGATGAATGAAATAGGGACTTTTTATTCTTAACAATATTAACAATATGATTAATTCTTCAATGTGCTTGTTTCCTTGGATTTTTTCTATCAACATTATTTTTTCAATCTATCAATATCAGAAGATGAGCACTTTTCCAAATTTGTTATGGGCTTCTTCAAGCTCTGGCAGTGTTGTTCGAAAACCATAATCACCACACCCTCCGATTGGTAATTTTTATCGAAAGGCCTGACCAGCTGACTTCTGATTGGCAAGCGTGTGTGCTTATTATTCCCTCTCACTTCCTCAATTGACTGATATTGATTTATTCAGTGGCGTTGATATTGTCAGTGACCTTTGTATTTTCAGTTTTACTTGGTAAAATAGGTACCGTACGCCATTTGTACGTTTATGACAGATACCGCCATGTTGCCTCGTCTCTAACCGATGCCCCATAGGTTTAGATAAACTTGCCAAACTATACATGTTTTTGTATAATGAAAAGTATTGCACTTAATAATTTAGAACTCCTCTATTCATTATGATTTATGCGATGAAAATTCCAAAGTTTGTTTGTTCCCATTTCAAGAAATGTCTATGTAACTCTTTGATTTATTCAAAGCAAAACAGTTTCTTTTAAAACACAAATGAATTTTAAAACTTGGAAGTATCGTTTCCTGTTTCGTATAGTTGGAATTTTATGAAAGAAGAAAAAATCAATCATAATAATCAAACTGGATAAAACATTTTTCAATTTCCATTAACTAAGTGCTTTTTGCATCTTAAACTGTGCTAGATATTTGAATAATTCCTGCCTTTAATTTTATCAAGGAAAAAGGAAATCAATAAATGGAAATCCACGAGAATCCAGTGGAGAAGTCTCTCTACTTTTTTTTCTATGAAGACAAAAGTTTTGTGTTCCATTTCTGAAAATGTAGTTTAGCATACGAAATCACTGACACATAACTTCAACAGTTGATGAAATTCATAGTATGTTGACCTGCAGAAAGCACAAAGAGGTATATAAACATATATGAACATTTATAAACATTTGGCAGTTAGGTTAGGTTGTTACCAAAAAAAAATGTAATCATTTCAAATGCTCGATTTTCAATAGAAACCATCAACCTACTTGGTAAGCCTTTCAAAATTAACCAAATCTTACCAAATTTGTTGGGACGAAGCACTTCACAGAAAATGGTTTGTTTATAATGCTTGTCAAGATATATCGTCTACTTTCTACCTGCCTTTTCACGTGAAGGCTGGCTCCTGTCATACAATTGATCTGTGATGACTTGGGAATTATAATTTGGAAGCTATCGTCTTGGGTATTTTTAATATAAAATATTTTTGCAATTGTTTATAAGTTTGTTTCAGAAGTAGTTTTAAAAGTCTAAATTGAGAATTTGATAATGGATAATTAGGAAGCATATGAAAGAAATGAGTGATTATAAAGCAGAAAATCGTCGAATGCTTCACCTTTATGGAACCTGGTATCACGACACTTTACATATGCCAAAGCTTCTTCAAACAAGGGTGGAATAATAACTACTTCACACTTACTTTCCAAATACACTGTGGTGGTCTGATTAAAATATAAATTACTTATCATCAGACTATCATGAAGATACCATGGTCACATTATTTGAAGATCCATTACTGTCAAATGTTTTCCCTCAAGTTTGTTTATTTTTGTATCTATGAGTGCAATGTGGAAAATCAATCATTTATTATGATAATCATGGTGTGATTCACTCACTCTGTATTTAAGGCAGATATTTATGCTTTCCTAGAATGTGTCAGAATTAACAAACATAGAACTGACACTCATGGGATAAACATACTAAATGACAGCCAGGCAGCCCTTGCACAAAAAAAATGCCGCAAGGTAACATCCAGAATGGTAGAGAAGTGCCGAAAAAAACTAAATGAACTAGCAGACCACACTGAAGTAAGATTAGTGTGGGTGCCGGGACATAACGGTATTTCTGGAAATGAACAAGCTAATGAACTCGCGAGGAGAGGTTCAGTAAAAGCATATTTTGGACCAGAACCAGCTCTTGGAACCACGAAAAAGGTAGTCCGAAGGCAAATACGAAAATGGGTACAAAGCCAACATAGACTCCAGTGGAGGAGCACTCCAAAGCAGGTACACAGGTACACTTCATAGGTGACACATGTCTAAAACGGGCCGAAGAACTACTGATTATTAGTGGGAATAAGCTAAGAATTATCACAGGTTATCTAACGGGTCATACCCTGGTAAGAAATCACCTGCATAAAATAGGGTTATATAACGGGGACCTCAAATGCAGACTTTGTGGCATGGAGACCGAGACCGTAACCCATAGGTATCTTATCTGACTGTGAGGCACTGGACTCGAGGAGACACGACTGGATGGGTGGCCTAAATGTGGGAGTAAAGCACAATAAGCCAATAGGCTGCATCAGAACGTCTTCCAAAACACAAAAAAAATGGTATTAAGTTACAAGAAGACGCTATGTATGAAAATGAATGCGGAGTTCATCGTTTTTTCAAATTGAAAACATTTCAAAATAATCCAAATATTGTATTGTTCTATACCTGAACTCCAATAACCGGGTAATGAAACACAAATATTGTTTTATACTGTTAACGTTGGGGATTCTGGTAGAAGATTGATGGAATGTAGCTCATAAAATATTAAAAAACAGCGGGAGAATTGGTCAGGTTATGGTCATACTTCCCTCAACAGGAACATAGAAAAACCATTTTTCAATTAAATATTTATACAGCCACTTTCATCCTCTGTTTCCCGATATCCCAGATAAATAAGTGAAACTGCAAGTCATTCCCTACTGGTTTGATATTTAGTTTAGGCAAGTAAACAGTATTAGGAAAAAAATACTGTTTGATTGATAAATTATATCAAATTTGGAGTAGGGTTTGGAAATTGAGCAGGTAATTAGCTGAATGACTGAACATAGGTCTTTGTTAAAGCCAACCACTATTTGATATTAGTTATATATTTTTCTGTTAAATGAGCATCGTCTCAACCATATTACCAAATATGGAAAAAGTGCGGAGTAACAGAGGAGAATTCAGCTCTGTAGGCAATTTATTTTTGGGGAGTTCTTATTAGGAGGTATGACATAATTGATCCCACCATCCCACCATCCTTACAGAATCTCCGTGAAGGATACGGTTGCTGTTAATAATTTTTTTTGTAACTTCAATATCATAGGTACCTTCATAATATTACCGCTACCATTATCAGGAACATTATTGAAAATGTAATACAATATCAAAGATGTATACATTTGCTCAAAATAAAGGTATTAATTAAGTAGAAACGTTGTCAGTAAGCTGTATTTGAGAAAAATTCCAAGATTCAGGGAAACCCATTTTTGCTCATTAAGTGTTCAAAATCTTATTGCTTATTAGACTAGTCGTATACCTACTGTTTTTTTGGAAAAAAAATTGCAGCCCTACTTTCCTTGCAATCCCTTCCAATGGATAAGTTTGATTTTGGGCCAAGACAGTATCCACAGTTGAAGCTGCAATTAACTTGATAATTTTTTACTGGATATGGTAACCAATCAAATTACTTAATTTCAAGTCATTTGTCAAATTTCATCCAATCACCGCTGTATTACAGCGATAATACCCTACATGTGGTGTTTTCAGTTTGGTGTTTATGTTTTATTAAGAAATAATTGAACGTCAAACTGACAACTGGATTAAAAATGTCGGAAAGATTATGTATTGCATCTAACGATTCAAATAATTTACCAATTGTACTTTTCACAACTGTAGCTTTAAATAAAAATGAATAATTTTTTATTAAAACTAATAAAGTTTGTATTGAAAAGTATTAAGCGTCAGATTGACAATCAATTTTTTGATATCTACAAAGTAAAAAATTATCTTATCTCTCAAAATTTTGTCGTAGAGAATCCTTCAAGCGTGTTGCTCAAAGATAATAGCCCTTGGCCTGCGGCCTTGGGCTATTATCAAGCAACACGCTTCCAGCATTCTCTATGAAAAAATTATCTCGGTATTATCAAGACCCTAGGGGTATTACTACTGATAATACATTCATTAATGTGGGAATGAATTTCAGTTTTTGTCAGTCTGAAGAAGTGAAGGAACAATAAAGGAAAAAGTATGTCTCCTTGTCTAGCATCTGTTCCTATTTCGAAAACTCCCCAATGAATTCCACTTTGGATCATCCATTGTTCATTGGTGATTATTCAATCATATAACTCAGGGTCAAGGCCTCATTCTTTTGAAATTTGGAAGATAGATTATACATAATTTGCAATAATTGCTTTCGTCCTGAACTACTTATTTATTCGTGAATTTCTTTTAAATGTCACTGCTACATACTTACTTGTTCATACAACAGGATGTTTTTCCTACATCAAAAAAGTCTCTCGCAAATTTTTCTTGTCGAATTTTCTTTCACCTCATAATTTCCATTTCTCTATTTTTTCAGAAATATGAGACTTTTCCGTATAGCATCGACGTGCATTCTTCTGGAATTTCGCATATAAATTCTCTCACGATTGCAAAATGTTAACGGTAAGTTGCTCCTTTCTGTTCAGGACAGGAAAGTAAGAAGGAATACAGTGATTGTTCGATCACGCATATATTCTATCTCTAAGCTATTTCTGATCCAGTATTGGAAACTTTTGTGTTCTTCGTTGATAGCACACGCATATTGAATATATAAGATGGAACTTTCATGGCTGAAATCGAAGCGGATAACAAATAAAACATTTATTCGATTTAACGCAAGATTTGCTAAGGAACCAAAATGTGAATTGCAAGGAATTTCTCTGAATATTTTGAAGAATTGCTTAATATTCCCTCTACTACTGAAACAGTTTTTAATTTGACACGGTTACTAATTTAATTGATATATTGAATTCAATTTCTTGATAAATTATTCTGAATTTGCGCAAGCATACGTTAGGGAGGATAATTATTTCATTCTGTGTCGGATATTATTTCAGCAGCATATTCAAGTAACAGCTGCAAAAATAGTTTTGTCAGTGAAACAGTTAGTAATGGGCTGATTAATTTTTGAAAGTTCCCTGCTTTCATGAACGTACGATGAAATTATTGAAGGGGGTTGATATATCAAAGAAAATTTTCATCCACTTTGGGTGTACGATGAATAATTTATAAAAGGGTTCATTTATGTAGACGTACGAATATATTTTCTACTTTTGTCGGCTGTTCCCCGCGACTGCATATTTCTGTTTTTTTTTGTCAATCACTCCCATTACTTCCAGGTCTTCGACAATGCTTGGAATTTGGAAATAATTAATCCCGACTGGAAGTCACATGCCTTTGCATTTTCAATGATTTCAGTAAATAAGCTGGGATATATCTTACAAATATGCACAAAACATCATTTCGGTTTTGCACTCTGGAGTCTGTGAATTCGATTTCGAATTTTGACCACTGTGATTTTTTCATCAGTTTCTCAAGGAAAAATAGTCTTATAATAAGGCATAATAAGGTCTTTCCGATAAGACCGAAGAGACTAGGATAGTTTTAGGCAGCCCACCCTTGTTCGTTTGTTTTTTGGTTGAGAACCCACTGAGATCTACAAGATCTTCGTTCACCCAGTTACAAGGAAAATACTTAAAACTAATAGTTCCCTCAGTCCTTTACCTTGAAGGAATTTCGAGAAATCTGTAAGCTCAAAATTAGCAAATAACTCGCTTTCATGTAGTAGTTTTCCAGGTCCTGCAATTTTTGAGTGCATTGCGTTACGCAAATATCTAAATAAAGGTTTCTTCTAGCGTTGCACAAAGTCAACATTCTTGATTATCCACTAGTTTGAACTCTATGAGTTGTCCAGTCTATTCAGTCGGCAGTATTCTGGTAGGATACCTGTTATGCTCTCCTTTTAGTGACCGGCAAAATTAAATTAGATGCACCTTTAACAAATTGGTGATGTGAAAATAATTCTGCTACAACTATCCTATCCAATTTACTATTCTAAAATCAAATAATCTAAAACAAAATCCTACTTATTTTATAACACATGGGTATAAAAATTGGAGCCCTGCTCCTTTCAACACCTGAACGAAAATGTTTTAGCATCGATTGAAAAAAGTGGACACAATAAATGAAAACAAAGAAGGAAAAAAGTGATTAAGTCTCCTCCAATCTGGTGAGTAAAAGTTACCGAGTAACAGGTTAATCACCCGAGAAAACTTTTTTCAATCACCGTTGCGATGCGAAAAAGTAAATTTTCGGAATTTATTAGGCAAGACCTGAATACAGTTTTGTTTGAATGAGTTTTCGTTAGAGAATGCAACGAAAAAAAAGGTATCTTGATCGATATTCATTGTCAGTTTATAAATCTACGAATTTTGTAAATCAAAGCTTGTAAGTATATTATATATATATATATATATACAGGGTGCGGCAGATAAACGGTCAATTAGAGATATCTCGAGAA
>CAJUYI010001136.1:5718-41446 GCA_910591695.1 Galerucella pusilla
TTGCTACTGCTTGATTGAAAGATAAGTTAGGATGGGAGAGGCAAGGTAAAACAAGAATTCCTCGATAATTATTATCCCATTGACTGAATTTTGCAAGATGTCGATTTTTTTTATTTCCATTGAATTTAACATTTTATTTCCGAGAATTGAAAAAAATTTGACAAATAGCAAAAATGATCTCAAAATCTGAGAATTTTTTCAAAAATAAATTTTTTTCTTCGAAAATTCAATTTTTTTCGAAAATTCAAATTTTTTTTCGAAAATTCAAATCTTTTTTCGAAAATTCAAATTTTTTTCGAAAATCCAATTTTTTCAAAAATTTAAAATTTTATCAAAAATCGAAAATTTTTGTTGACCCAAACTATAACCAAATTGATCACATCAAATTAGAATATTGTGAGACTTATATTCTATTACTGTATTCTTATTATCCTGAATGGGATCCTTATTATTTATGTTTTCGGTTTTCTTGGGTATTGGTAGATTATAGTTTGAGGCTTTTGTTGTAACAAAGATTTTTGGTTTTAGTTCCAATCTTAATTTGTCTAATTCATTGATTTTTATGAATTTCAGGTAAATTGAGTAAAACTCAAATACAAAAAGCTTTTGGTGTATTGAGCGAACTACAAAGTTTGATAAACGAAAATGCTGAAAGCTCGAGATTACTTGATGCTACTAACAGATTCTATACATTTATACCACACTCATTCGGGGTCGATAATCCTCCAGTAATGGACGACCCCGAAGTAATAAAGGTACATTTTCTTGATTGTTGCCTTTGCAATGTGATTTATAATTTTTTTCTTAGCAAAAAATATTAATGCTGGACAGTTTAATGGAATTGGAAGTGGCTTACAATTTGATGAAGTCTTCTGGTTCAGAACACACAGTCGACAGTTATTACAAACAACTAAATACCGAATTGCAAGTTTTGGGACGAGACACCGAAGAATTCAGCATCATCACTGAATACGTTCAAAATACTCACGCAGCTACTCACAATAATTACGAACTAATTATCGATGACGTTTTCATGGTTAAACGACAAGGTAAATTGATCGTTATAAATTTATTTTATCTACGATCACCTTTAAAATTAGGTATTTACGAACCAAAAAAAATGTGTGAAATCATACATTATATATATACGTTAAAAAACGTGCGTAAATGAACAATGCTTTCTAAGTGGGGTTTTCACTAGAGGTCAAATTATTTCCCTCGTCTTCGACTCGAGATAATTTTCAAAACATTCATGAGCTCGAAAAAATTTCCGGATTTCAATTGACCTCGTGTGGTATTCGGTAAGAAAATTCCAACAACATCAAGGAGGTCTTCTTCAACTTCCAATCAACCTGCCATATTATATAATAATTGCGTTTTTAATATAAACATTATTCATAATGGTCCAAAAAATTTAGAAAACATATGAAATGAATCAAAAATATCATGTAAACAGATAAAAATTAGATTGTTAAGAAAAATATTCTGTCATAAACGTCAAAAAAATTTCCAGTATAATTTGCTGTTGGGCACCCACCACGAAAAAATTTTCATATATAATACCACGAGAGCCAAAATTTTGTCGGCAAAATTTTTCGATTGTCATGAAAGTTTGTTGCTTGGCAATTTTGCGAACGACATTTTTAACAATGTCATGAGCAAAATTACCTAAAAGCAACAAACTTGAATACGACAAGAGAAAAATTTTACCTTACAAAACTTTTAATCGAGTGGTATTCGACATGACTATTTCACGAGAGAAAAACTGAAAAATCATATGTTTAAACGTTTTATTTATTGCAAACTTCAATTATACAAAGCCAAAAAAATTACTTATTTATGTAAAAACTACAATTATTATAATTGTACGTTGTAGCATTATTTTGGGGATTGTTTTGCATCATAACCTGTGATGAATTTAAGTTAAAAACTGAGGATTCCTTTTCTTTAATTTTATTTTCTCGAAGGTTCTCTATAAGTTGGAAATGGTGTTCTTCATTTAATTGTAAATATGATTTCAAAGAATGGACAGAATAATGTCCTGTAAGCTTAATTACTTCTTGTTCATCAACTCCTTCTTTTGCTAATGCAGATATTGCAGAAGCTCTATGTGAATAATTGGTTATTTTTATTTTTTTTGTGTCTATACCAATTGATTCTGCCGATATTTTCGCCCACTTTGAAATTGTTTTAATTCCCAATGGTGAATTTTTGTACTATATTCCTTTCTCCCAATTTGGATGTACTGTTAAAAACAATCTTGTTGTTGTTAGATAAGGATTGGATTCTCTTTTTTCAATATTTTTTTAAAATAAACGAACGGGACACAAATTTTTGTTAGCATTATTTCTTACCAGCCACTTACTGCCAGATAAAGCTTTTGATCCTCCTTATGTCGTTTTGGAAAAGATTGGATTATATTCTACCCTGCCATTAAAATTACCTTCATTATCATATTTTTTTTAAAGTAATTAATATCACAATTAGCAGCTTCATTTCCACGCCATGCTAATTCGAACGAGCATAAATGGAAAAACTTTTTTTGTAACCCATCAGGATTATCTTCAGAATAGCTTTCTACCATTTCCATTAATTCTTCTTTGGTAAACGCGTTAGAACTTCTTTTTCTGGTTTCAGGTTCAGCCTGAAGCTTTTTACGTTTTGTATCTCTGGCCAATCTAGCAAATTTATAGGTAATATCTTTAAATGGATCAATTTTGATGTTAAATTTTAGAAAATATTTTTCCTGAACCATTTGAGCAGTCGTATTCCAAAGTGTTTTCACACTAGCTTCAGTATAATCAGTTCCATCTCTTTTTTTCATGTTAAAACCATAATCTTCAAGAATTTTTGCTATAACTTGTTTAGAAGTATCCTTTTCTAACGTATAATTACGTGCGTCCAGAAACATTCTAAACTGTTCCCACGCAGACTTTTTTTCTTCATTGTATTTCGCGGTATACTTTGCTTAATTGTACTCTCTATTTCATTCATTGAATTATTTCCAAATCTTGTATTGTTCATGTTAATAATACTTATTTAAATTTTTGAAACAGTTTTAATAATTTTTAGACATTTAAATAAATAAATAAACAACTTAGTTTCCTTAGAAACCACTAACAAAGATTTTATATTGAATTTTATCACATCAGAGTGATAGAATTTTATTATATTTAACGTCAAAAAATTGCCAGTTCAAATCCTTCAAATTTTGTCAGTTATCAATTTACTCTAGTGAAATAGTAACTAAAATTCATCCGTTGCTATGGTAATCTGTAAGAAATGCACGTTCTGATTGGTTAAAAATCACACGTGCGGAATTTCCATTTTAACACTCTTTTTTAGCTACGTAATTAGTATCTAGTTGACTTGAATTTAGTCGTTTGTTGTATAAACTTTTGTGCCGACAGTAAATTTGACAGAAGTGTTAGACATATTGAAAAATATTTGTTACTTTAAAAAAAGATAAATTAGTTACCCAATGCTATAATTAGTAATTTGAATGATTGTCCTCATTTTACTGTGAATATGAATTTAAATAATTAGAATTCGTTGTGTAAATATTTGTTAATAGAAAATTTATTTTTATGTTTATCAACCCCTTCAGAGCACATTATTTTTTCTTCGTGTGCTCGTAGATAAACTTTTGTATGACACTTGTGCGTGAAGTACTTTTGCGCGCTCGTTCCTTGCATTTTCGCAACTCGTGCGCAAAAGTATACCTTCACGCACTTATATCATAAATAACTATTATGTCATACCAGTTCATTATTGTGTTTTATGGCTTAGTTACCAATTATCTAATGTCGTACTTTATGGCCCGTGCGGGCATAAAGAGAAATAAGTTTTTGTCTAACTTATTTAATAACTTTTATTAATGAAAAAACAAACGGAATATAGTGATATATGTAAATATTCGATGAACATTATTTTGACGAATTAACATAAAATTGGCAGTTCTGAAAAGATCCGGTAATAGTAAAGTTGCCTGCAAAAAACGATTCATGTTTCATTGTTTGAGTATCAAATTTCTGTACCGAAACCCAGACCCGGAAGGTACACCTGCCAGCATTCTTGAAACTTCATTTTTTGAAGATAAACTATTCTCTAAATATCCTTCATCAACCGACGTACTTTTCCATCCACCATGGCGCTTCAACGTGGTGATACTGGCTCCAGTCTCTGCATGAAGAGTTGCTGACGTTCGAATCATACAATGACCTGTATACTTCTCAGGATCATTTAAACCCAGATATTTCGCTATAATGAACGGGATTTTTCCAAACGTGTTTTTTCCTACTGGCTGTACAGTACATCGACCTTGTCTATAGGTCAGAAAAAGCCTTTTTTCTGAGCAACAATGTGGCCGTAGTGACATATAATCTCTTATTAGCTGTAAACTGTTCATTTTACCCTCATCTATAATGGTAAAAATGCGCTTTTTATCGGTCTTCATCCACCAAATATTCCAAATATTAATACAACTTTGTTCATCAAAAACGTCTCGTTCGGTGCCATATGAATAAATTTTAAAACACCATCTCTAGACAGAATTTTAGACTTCTTTGGTTTGTAGTCTTATGAAGTTTTCTTCAAATATTCCATTAACTTATGGTAATTAGCAATGTTAATATTTTTATTTATTATTAAAGTCTTCTTTACCATGGAATATTTGGACCACAAGGTACTCGGAGAAATTGTTTTAGCGAGATCGCCGAAGTATCCAAGCAACACAGTTTCATTAACATCTTTTACGTAGTTTTCTTGCATCCAATTTAATAATTTTTCGTATTCCATGTCGTAAGCTTCTTTAGACTTTTTTGGCAACAGATTTTCAGTTGCTTTCTTTGCCTTTTCAATAATTTCGTCAGGAATTCCAAAATCTTCGTTCATTTTGACTTCTAACTTTGACACATACAGAAATTATTGTGATATTATGACACATTTACGTTTGTCAACATTCACCTATCAACGATAGTGTGTACCATAGATAAAAAAATACTTATAGAGGGGAAAATGACCCGTGGCGCCCTCTACTTGTACGGGTGGCGCCACATTGAGAGTCCCGTTAGTACCTCTAGCACAAATCAGATGGTTGTGAACTTCGCTAACAGCCGAAAAAGATGATTCCTGTAATTTTACAGTTTTTGGTGGCATATTCAAAATTACTGTAATTTTACTTTTATTGCCAAATGACTTTTATGGTCCATTTTTTGATATTTCATCTAAAGTTACTCAACATTAGATTGATATTACAATAATAACAATCAAATAGTCAAGTAAAATTAAATGAAATGTTAAAAAATGGACCATATAATGCCTGAAGTGAGAAAAACAAAGCAATAATCATCAAGTTCATATATTTTATTGAATAAAAAAAGTATACAATAAATGGAACGTTTTTTTACATATTTCAATGACAAACATGAAGGAAAATAAATGTTAGGAATTCAACAACAATGCTGAGAAGTTCAAAGCTGTATGGAGGAATAACTATTTCTGTCACTTTTCATTTAATAAAACATGTTTTTTTATGAAGATAGAGCTTACCGGGTGCACCTCACATTACAGTCTTTCACAAAACATATTCTCAACATTGTCTCCTAAAATTCACACTATAAACAATAAAAACCAACTACGAATACTCTACACACACACAAATAAGCAAAATAGTTTTCAAATACGAAAACTGGACAAACTCACGATACACGCCAGGCGGTTGTCAGGTTGGGATCATAGATAACACGTTAGGATCATGTTGGGATGTCAGCGCTGATATATGTGGAAAAATCTGCAACTACCACTAACCGCGTTACAGTTCTCACTATTAGAAATTTTAGTACTGACGGGACTCCCTATGAGGCAGCACCCTCGCACCTTCGGAGATCCCCTACCCTGGTGTCTACTATGATAAAATAGCAATGTTATTAATTCAAACCGGATTTTTTCAAATACTCATTTGTATTGAGATTGGATTGCAATAACGAACTTGTATGACATAAAAAATTGTATGTACCGCGGGATAAACAAATTTGTATACCCTCGGGGAAGAATCCCTCGGGTTCGTAAGATGTCGCCCTCAGGGCATAAACATCTATTTATATCCTTGGTACATGAATAACTATTTCCTCTACTATACTATTCTTGACAGGTGAAGAAAAACGTTACAAGCCTTTCCGTAAGTTACCAAACCGAAAATTATTATGGCACGGTTCTAGAGTCACTAATTTTGCTGGTATACTATCCCAGGGTCTTCGAATAGCTCCCCCGGAAGCTCCTGTTACTGGTTACATGTTCGGTAAAGGTATTTACTTTGCTGATATGGTCTCGAAGTCTGCCAACTATTGTTGTACAAGTACAACCAGTCCTACAGGTCTTATGCTACTATGCGATGTAGCTTTAGGAAACGTAAGTAGTTTGTGTTCCAAATTCAACAAACACTATGTTTACATGTCAAAAATATATTTTCGCAGATGTATGAAAGATTGAATGCTGACTACATTACAAAATTACCAAAGGGAATGCACAGTTGCAAGGGTGTGGGAAGAACGCAACCAGATCCAGCATTAGTTAAGAAAATTGGAGACGTAGAAGTTCCTGTTGGTAAAGGAGTATCGGCTACACAAGCTTCTTCACTTTTATATAACGAGTATCCTTTTCAAAAATGTTGTTTTACAATATGTGATTATAGAGCTGCAAATTTTATTGGTACTGGTATAACATGAAATAACTTGAATCAAGGTTTCTTTTTTCCTTAACTAGTTTTCAGATATATTGTATATGACGTCGCCCAAGTGAATGTTAAGTATTTGTTGAAAATGCATTTCAAATACAAATACTAACATCGATTTATATTTTGATGTTTTTTCGTTTAATCACATTTAGGTTAGCGTTTTGTATATTACAATAATTATAATTTGCACTTAATGATCAGGCATTACTTTCCAGGGTTTTCAATTTTACACTGGCACAAAAATGATCTTTACCATCATTTTTTAACAAACCAAAATATATTTTTGAGATAATTCCTATCTTAACTTCTTTCCTTAGATTAACTACTGATAATGTGCCTGTTTGAAGATGAATATTTTTCGAATTCTGACATGACGATTTGAGGGTTTCGCTTATTATAATGATAGTTTAAGTGTTGAACCCAAGAGGGGTTTAGTCGCAGAAGCGGCTTTTTAGATCCAGATTTTTGGGGGGGATTGGGCCCCATTTACAAGTTTTCAAATCAGTTTAATTATGTTTCCTGTCGGTTGTTTTCGCCTTCCAGTTTCGGATACCTAGACAGATTATGTCATCTTCAACCTCCTGTAGCCACGTTGATTTTGGCCTCCCTCTTTTTCTTTTGCCACTTGGCTTCCACTCAGTCATCGCATAAATTGTGCTGTTTGGGCCTGCTCTCCATACATGTCCCAACCATTTCAACTTTTGCTCTTTTATTACACTTATGATGTCCCTCTTGATGTCTTTTTTCAGTTCTTCATTATTTGTTCTTTTCCTATATTCATTTTCTTGGGTCCCAATATGACTTAGTATTTTTCGTTCAAAATTTTTCAGGTCTTCTGGTTGTTTCTTTGTCATTATCATAACTTCAGCTCAATACGTTATTGTTGGTCTAATTATTGTTTTATAAATTCTCATTTTGGTGTTTTTGCCTAGAAATTTACTTCTTAATGAATTTTTATTTGCCTGGAAGACTGCTGCCATTATTTTCTCCTCAATTTCCATTTCTCCTTCCCTATTGTACCCCGTTTGTACCCGCCGTGGGTGTCGGATGTGTCGCTTATTCGTGGACAAACTTTCGCCATTCCTTTTTATTTCTAGCTTTTTTCGCCGCCTCTGTCCATGTAATTCCTTTTTCTTTTAAAATTTCGGCTATTGTGTTATCCCATGTTTTCTTTGGGCGACCTCTTTTTCTCTTGCTTGCCAAATCATTTTTGCTGGTCTACTGTTCTCCATTCTACAAAGGTGCCCAAACCATCTAAGCTGCTGTTTTTCGATTGTTTTTAGTATTGGTTCTATGTTTAGGTTTTCCCTTATTATTTCATTCCGCATTCGATATTTTCTGGTGACACCTTTGACCCTGCGTAAATACTTCATCTCTGTTGCGTGTATTCTGCTTTTGAGTGAGTTTGTAAGTCCTAAATATGAATTTTAATTTTTTTTCTCAATGTTTTTTTTTACAGCTGCTAGGGGTCCAATGTTTATAGATTGAGCTCATTTTACATTCTTCTTTTAGGCAATTTGATCTTCAATATTTTTTGTATCATCTTTTCAGTGGTCTCCCTATGTATCTACCTGTTGAGCTTCTGACCTTTTGCCCACTTCTCTCTTCTAATATTCCTTGAACATCAGATATCAGATAGTCTTCAGATATAAATTAAAAGTGATGTCAAGTGGGCTTCACTGTTTGTAAAAACGTCTTCAACGTTTATCCTGTTAAAGTTGGTAGTTATAGCATAGGTTTGTTCCATCACACCAATGAACTAGTTTGTGAACCGTTCGAAGCATGCGCAGTAATTTTATTGTGCCTGCTATGGAGGGTTTAGTATCTTTTTTGTTGGAACAAACCTGATAATGTTTAAATAAAATGTAGGAAACTGTTTTTTTTTTGTGTTTCTTGAAGTTTGTTACATAAAATTTATCACTTCTTTATACATACTATAAGTTGTAATAAAGTTGAATCAATTAATGTTGATTTAATTATTAATTTGTTTAAATCTAGTTTTAAGTTCAAAAACTTCTAATTATTATATTTGTAATGTTGTCTCCTCTATTTTTATATCTCGATCTATCTAATTTTTTGTGTTAATTTGTTCTGTTATATTTTTTCAATAAAATATCTAGTAAGATAAAAAAAATTGTTTTATTGTGTAAAAATGTTTTACAAAAAAAATCTTTTAATCTGTGCAGTCTTCGGGATCGACGAGACAACGATTCTTTGCAATTTGTGTAAAGTAATCTGCGGATTTTCTTTTGATTCTTGGTCTTTCTGGATCGTTAAAATCAACTTTGTACATTCCCAAAAATGATCTACAAAAAAATACAACTGCAAATAACAAAATTGTAACCCCAAAGGAGAAAAAAAAGGATCGGTTGAAAGTCAAATTACATTTATCGTATTAAGCGCCGGTCACAAAAATTTTTATATAGCCAGTTGGAAAGGTGACTACGAAAACTTGTATTTTCCGAAATTTCAAAAAAATCGAGTGATTTACAATTTTTTAGACCACCGAAAAGTCGGTTTTTGACAGTTTTTTGGGCATAACAACCTGTCAAAATTTTTCAAGGTCACAACTGACATTTTTTTGGAATCCCCGACCTCGAAAACACCCCTCCATAAAATTCCATCAAAATCGGACGAAATTTTTTTTTCACCCCCCCTTAATGGGCTTGGCGAAAATTTTGAAAATCGATTTTGACAGGGTAAAATTGATTTTGAAGAACGGAAATTGTTGCCATCGTATTCGAGGTCATCGAAAATACCTCTATACCAAATTTCATCGAATTCGGAATGAAATGTGGATTGGGTCAAATTTTACCCTCCTCAGCCGGTGCTTATACATGCAACTTGAGCTGGGTTTTTGAAGGTGAAGGAGACGTCCTATCGAAATTTTGCGAAAATGCAAAAATATAGAGGACCGAAAATGATTATGCTTGACGTGTAGGGAATCTATCAGTGGCGTCGTTAGGGTTATAAATTTAAAAAATTTTTTGACAGAGTGCCCAATGGTATTTTCATGTAGATTGGGTCGAACGGATTTTGGGAAAAATAATGACTTGTACCGACGATTGTTGACATTGGAATTATACTCGAAAATATAAAGGCAACTTTTTTACTTATGAAAATATGGAGAAAATAGCCAAATCCTTTTTTGAAGAACTCCTCAAGACCTTTCTATTGACTATATAAAACAGGGGGGGGTCATGATAGAAATTTCGAAAAAAAGTCAAAAAACCTTGTAAAAAAAATTGAAATATTTTTTTTGAAAATTTTCATTATGCCCATGAAAATTTCCATGCTCGACTCTATCGGAATCCATTATTAGAAAAAATTATATATCAATATAGAGGGCGCCACAAGTGGCGCCAAATTTTGAGGTTAGGTCAAAAATTTCACTAATGTAGCTATATGCCATACCGACTGATACCTAAAAACACCATACGAAGCTTCCACTATCAATTCGAGGTCATACTTGGGGCGATTTTGGGGGGGGTCAATTGTCAAAAAAAATTTTTTGCATTATAGGCGCCCCAAATGAGGAAGATTTTCAAAATATTTTCGTTCTGAGTTAATATCCTGGCGGGTCTTGAACCCCAAAAAAAAATATGGGAGGGGGGGGGAATTTTTGGACAAAAGGGAGTTCGATACCCCCCTTTAGGTGGGCAACTCAAAAAAATTTTCTCCGAAAATTTATTTTCGAGTCCTATTTATTTTTGACCAAACCTGTATATTTTTTTAGGTTGACCCCTCCTTTTTATGCTATCCATAGACTCGTACGATTTTTACGAATCGAATGGTTTTTGTTTCATTTCGATAGCTCAAATAATAAAAAAGCTTGTACCGCCCGGTCCCTAGAACTTTAAACGGGCGGGCGCGGTAGGGGGGGCGTAATTTTTTTTGGCAGGCGAAAAACTTGTATGAATTTCATTTTGGGGTCTCAGTGAATGTCACCCCAAATAACACATACACATACGTGGCGGTTCGCTTCGCCGCTGAGTTGAAATTTTTTGATTTTAGTTCTTTTTTATTTATTTTTTATGAACACTATTTGGTAAAAAAGTTAGCTCGCGTTTGACAGTTTTGTACAGGAATCCCTTTGTCGTATCTTATAAATAACACAGTGTATATTTGTAAAGTAATGTTCGAAAGTGTAATTGATAATTAATTATTAACTTACGTGTATCCGCCGCCCCACTCCCAATCGTCAATAATGCTCCAAGCAATGTAAGTAGTTAAGTTAACATTATCTTCATAAATGGCATCCAAACAATTACTAATGTAATCCTATAAGAAATATTAATTAAAAATTAAACTTATAATTTATGAAATAATAAGCTTACCCTGAAATAGTTTACTCTGTCAACATCTTCTAAGATTCCCGTGTTGTCGGATAAACCATTTTCGGTGATGATGATTTCTGGGTTGTTGTATGTGTTCTTGAGCCAAACTAGAAGTTTTCTTAGACCCCATGGAACGACCTAAAGAATAATTCAAGTTGAGAAATGTTAAACATTTACTGAAAACTATAACTTACGGAAAACCAATCTCCGTTTCCTTTTGGCCAATACGGTTGAGCCCATTCAACGGCACTAATATCAGACCCAAAGCTCGGGTTACCGATGGGAGCTTCTGTAGTACCATTTGCCATGTGAGTGGCGTAATGGTTTAGCGCTAAGAAATCAGCAGTACCGTGTATCAATTCTATTTCTTCTTGACTCCAAGCAGGAAGACGAGATTCAGGGTAATCTTCAAGTTTACTACGCATTGCAATACGATCTTTTACCAGTTGAGGCCAATCTCCATTGAAAATTGGATTTCCGTACATACCATACTAAAAAGAAAAGTGTACAAAGCATTAAAAAAAATAATTGAGGTTAATGTTTATTAAAAGTTGATTTGACAGTTGCCCTGTTGAATCTGATGATAAACGCTCTTTGCACAAGACGTGGTTTGTTAAGTTTGAACGTGTTTGAGTCCATATTTAATTTGGATTTCATGCTTTCTTCGACCTTTCTTACCTGCAGATATATTTTATTATAAAAAGTATTATTTAAATCAATACAAAACAACCAAATTACAAATCTATCCTCTGGGCGACTGTCATTAGTGTCAGCTTGTCAATTGGTGGACATAACCTATTAAAAGTATTATGAATTTATCAAGATACTTACAGCAAATTGCAAGAATCTTTCAGCAGCATCTACATCAGCTGGACTATCACTACCGGGTTCAAACCAAAGTGTATCAATTACCATAGATACTTTTCCTGGAAAATATATTCCAAAATTAAAAAAATTTCACTTCCCACTACTCAACATATAGCTACAGGGTGTTTCATTGGGATTTTGCAATATTACAGAAAGGGCAAGAAAGTGCAGAGCAGAATGGAGGTCATTTTGAGCAATTTTTGTAGGTTAGACTTGTTTCGTTCGGACAAAGTTTTTAGAATTTCTTGTTTTCTTTTCATGTCAACTAATGAAATTAATAATGTCCGTTTTTTTTAAGTACCTACATACATATATTTGTCGTATTTTACTCTGGTTATTCTGAATGTAGAAGTGCATAGTTTTAAGATACATATCCTTATACTAATATAATATTCGAAACATATTGAATGAGTATGTCCCAAGTACGGCCCTGTAATCAAATTTTTAGTGGTCTGTACTCGTAAACATACAAACTCCTGCGCTCTATCGCACAGTGTGTTCACAAATTTGCCAGTCTGCAAGATAACTATGTCATCTGCGTATGCAATTGTTTAGAATCCATTGTTGTTGAGGTGATTAATCAGGGTGTCTAGGGCTATGTTCCACAGAAGGGGTGATAAGACTCCTCCTTGTGGACATCCCCTCATGACCAGTCCTCTTACTGTGATGTCTTCTACATTGATACTTATTGCTCTACTAGAGAGCATCTTGAGTATCCATTCTCCAACTACCAGAGGTACATTCCTGAAGTTGAGTTGCTGGGTAATTGTTGGAAAGGTTGTTTTATCAAACGCTCCCTCGATATCTATGAATATACCCAGAGTGGATTCTTTGTTGTCCAATGATCTTTCGATTCTGCCAACCACTTGGTGAAGTGCCGAATCATTGGTCCTTCCCGGAGTATATGCATGCTGATTTGGATGAAGTGGGTTGTGAAATAGCACTTCATCTCTTATATACCGCTTGCATAACCTCTCCATTGTTTTCAAAAAGAACGATGTGAGACTAATTGGTCGGAATGCTTTTGGTAAGGTGTAGTCCATCCTCCCTGGTTTGGGTATAAATACCACTCGTACTTCGCTCTACTTACTCCTCTCTATAGATGCATTAAATAGATTTCATTTCATGCTAAAAAATAAAAAAAAACCTCCCCGATACCTACCATTTGTTAACCCCCAAAACGTGAATAAATTAAAACTTTGACGGTACATTTTTGGTAGTAAAATTGTGTACAGAAAAATAAAAAGGAAATAAGTAGATTCGATTTTTGATACTTTTTCCAATTATAACGAGCAATTTAAAAAAATATTTTACAGGGTGTTGTTTTTAGGAAAGACAAGTTTTGAAATTTTTTGTTAAGCTACTTTACCAAATTTCAAAATAATCTACAGGGTAACTCATCGGAAGTTATGAGGTTCGAAAGAAATAGAATGGATTTATAAAACACCCTGTATCTCGGTTATAAAGTGCAGAAGACACTTTAAATATAGGTTTTTGGAAGCACCAAAGCGATCCCCATCCACAGTTAAAATAAGGCCCTTTCCGAATGAAGCACCCTGTATAATATCTTACCTCCTTGTGTGGCACTGTACTTAGATTTATAAACGTTGTAAGCTTTTGCGTGAGCCAAAAGAATATTTCTGGCACAAACGTATTCTCCTATACCACTAGAAACAACTCCTGGTGCAAAATATCCATCCCCATATCCGGCGTGACAAACTTGCTTGGGTTCGTTAATGGTTATCCACCATTTGACGTCCTCACCGAAGAGCTCAAAGCATTTATCGGAAAAGCTAACGAAGAGGTCTACAATTCTCTCATCTAACCAACCACCGAATTCGTCTTGTAGGGATTGAGGTAAGTCCCAGTGGTAGAGGGTAACCATGACTTCAATATCTGTGAAAAAAATATGTATAATTACATCAAAAAAAATCTGCTACGGAAGACAACGAAAACCTTAATTTCTGTAGTGCATTTTCCTTTCATTTTAAACCTGATAACAGTAAAGTAATTTACATGAAATACGCCGTCAATGACAACTACCAAACAGTCTCTATCACTAAAAAAGGACTTCCCATCCAGACATTGCTTCCTGAATTGCGCCCAAAATTCGTGGAACCAATGAAAATATCAAAAAAGGAACTAGATAATGTCAAATCACTACTACCTTATTTCCACCTGTTCATCATGAATTTTTTTCTTCCTTACAATGCTCATTTAATGAAAACCCTGAAACTGAAGGCGCTGACGAATTCGAAATAGTTGAGTGATGGAAGTCCCTTTTAACCTAATTTTTTCGTACTTTTAAAGTTTTGTTTTGTTTTGGAACAATAATGTAACAATGTAATAAAATGTTTTTTTCTGCACACATTTAATTTTTTATTATTCCGAGGAATAACAGAATTTAAATACCAGTACTAGTCGTAACAAAGTATATAACATTAATTAACCAAAAATCTCCGATTGATTTTTAATATTTTTTTAAAACTTTAAATTCGTTTTCCCAACAATTTGCCTTATGTAGCTTATCATTATTTCACATTAAGGCCTTCAAATAATTTACAATAAAACAACATTGGGATCATAAATTGAGATGTCAGCTATCATATCTTTCAAGTTGGATCAAACTGCACACGGTGTACAAATTTGATCAAAATCGGTTAAGTAGTTTAGGAGTCCATCGCGGACAAACACGTGACAGGTAATTTATATATATATTAAGAAGATGATCATCAGTTTAGAATGAATGAATTTTCAATCGTTGGAATTAAGTTAGGTGTCTTACAAACAGTATTTTATCTTAAATAGAATATTACTTACCATTATCTCTACATTCTTTTATCAATTTTCTATAATATTCTACACCAGCTTCATTGAGTTGGTCAGGATAACCTGAAGGATAAATTCTAGTCCAAGCTATAGATAAACGATAAACGTGTAGTCCCATTTGTTTAATAAGAGCAACATCTTCTTTGTACTGTAAAAATAAATAGTTATTTCAATACCTTTAGACTTTCAATTCCGCTATCAAATGTGACACTTTACGTCACTCCTTGACGTTAGGTAACGTCACATTTTTCATAACCTTCATACATCAGTTATGAAAAGTAGTTATGTAAAAACTTTACGTAACTGTTTAAGTTACAACATAGAAATGCTACATGAATTTCAAAGAATAATTCATTAATTAGGTAAGTACTGTCAAAACTGACAATTATTTCATTATTTAAACTGTACAATTAACCCATTATTTTAATTCAATAGTATTTTGAGAATTATAAACATTGAAAACATTATTCAGGACACAGTTATTTAAAGTAAGTCAATTTTCTGGGTGAATACATCATAGTTACAATACTTCTAACACCATTTGATTCCACTTCAATATTATTATTGTAATTGAAGATTTTATTGAATATTATTAAAGCGCGGAATTAGATAAAACGTTATACGTAAACACGTTATGAAGAGAGCGACATTGTTCAACACGCGTAATTTGCAGAACTCGCTAGCGCTCGTTTTGGCAAATATTACGCTTGTTGAACAATATCGCTCTTTTCATAACTAATTACGTAAATAACTATTCTTGGTAGTAGTAAGATGATATTTGAATACCTTATGATATGAATCAGCAGCAACTGCAGGTGTTGATCGATCTGAAATTCTTTCTGGATACACTTTAGAGTAATGATCCCAGACATGTTCGCTTTTACCATCCTCTTCCCAAGCACCTTCGATTTGAGTGGCTGCATTTGCTACACCTAACTGAAAGTTGGGAGGAAATTTTCTTCTGTTGGTTTCATTATTTTGAGCTAAGCTAAAAACAAATAGTCTTAAAATTGAGAGAAGGGAGACAATATTCAGGGTGTTCAAAACTTCATGCGACAAAATTCAGGAGGTGATTGCTCGTTAAGATGGGTCTTTCCAATAACAAAATTTCCTCAGTCCACCCCTTTCCGAGATATCAACGTTAAAGGTGGTGACTAAAATGGGCTCATTTACATATTTTATTTTATTTTATTATTGGGAAAAGCACATCATTTTGAGGTTCTGTGCAAAAAATTAGACGTCAGTCAGACTCCTAAGTCGCCTAAAAAAAATTATAAACATTAAACAGCGCTCCTCTCCGAATTTCAGGCGTGACGTCATCCCATATGAAATCTCTCGTTCAGAGAGCGGATACCGCGCCGATCGGTTCTCGGTTAGATGACTACTTAGCTAGTAACAGTATTTTGCTTGCTTATATGCTTATTATTTTTTATTATACGTTTTAGCAAACTCTTAACAGTGTTATGTTTGTGAAATAAGAACGTTTAGAAATAATTTAAACTATTCGACACAATGGACCAGAATGCAAAAAAAAGGAAGCAATGACAGAAAAGCATGAAAAGACTCAAAGCAATCACTGATAAAAGTCAACATACTTTGTTTGTGTATTCTTAGGATTTTATTTTTCTTCAATAAGAATCGTAATAAATTACCTTATAAAATACTTTGTGAATCCATATTGAGAGGGTTATTGAAAACCACACGCTTGTATTAATCTAAATGTTTTTAAATACGTAGATGATGTTCTCATAGCTTGTGGTGTTATTAATGTTTAAAATTATTTGATAAAATAATGGATCAGTTCTTCACAAATTAAATTTTATTAAATAGGTACTACTTTTTTTTCCAAAAAACAAGTAAGTAATCTTTTTCAGTAAATCATCAACAAAACTGGCGTATATTATGTTTTAAAAGAAATTATTTTATTTGATTAATAGTCCGGATCAGCTCTAACAAATATCGTCTTTTTACCAGTGAGGTGCATGTGCATTTTTTTTTATTTAACAATGGGAAGGCACCTAATCTAAAAGATTAATCAGCATTTTTGCTTTAACCTAAGTTCCTAAAAAGTTTGTAATCTAGATGTCACCTCTGGTCCATCCTAGTTTTTAACGTAAGCTCACTTCTTTGTTGTGGCTACACAGCACAGCACTGACTCTGCTTTACACTTAACACTCACACAAGCTCAAACGGTTTAGTTCTTTTGAGCCTTCGCATCTGTGGTTGATTGTCTAGAAGTTGGAGCACTTCAAGGTTGGGATGTTTATGGAGCCTCTCTTCATGCCTCTTGGCGACTTTCTTGATTTCATCCGGGATAGATTCGACTTGGAGGTCTCTATGAAGATCGTGTGCATGTGCATTTGAATCTGATGTAAACATTTGAAACTAATATTACCTGCTTCATCAAAATAAGTTTTTCTTGTTCTTTTCAACATTGGTGATTTAATTTCCACTTCACATTCATCATAAATAACATTTGGAGAAGCTCCTTTAATTGGGCAGTCTGCAGTTAAAAAAATTGCAATTTTTTACTGAGTAACCTGTAGCGTTATCTCCGTAACTTTGTCCACCAGACCAAGAATAAAATAAAACATCTGGAATCACCCTGTATATCATTTGAGAGAGCATGTATTTATGAAAATATTGACATTTTTAATCATTCTTGCCAGAAAACAGCCAAAAACGATGTGTCACATAGTATAAAATTATAATTTAATAAACTCGTGTTTTTGATTAAAAAGCTCCATAATCATTAGCAAGTCCACTTCTGGAAGATTTAATAAGTCTGCTTTTTTTAAATTAGGTCCACACATTTTATTTTATTCACACAAAATTTTGCGAGTAATTCAAAATAAATCAATTCTACGCGAGGCACGTTACAATCAGAAGCGTAATGTTTGTGCACATTAACTTTCATAAGCGGTGACGTCACAGTCATAGTCTTCGCCCCGCTACGGTATGCTTGTTTAATTGTTTATATTAGGAGAACTACATATTCTATTGACAAGAAATTTTCAGAATCATATTTTTATCCTTAGTACTTTGTTTTACGACAGTTAAAAATGATCTAAAAATTTTAGTAAACGAGCCCATTGAGTTTTTTTTTCTAAAATTTCAGTAAAGCTAGAAACTTCTGTAATTTTCGTTCATTTCCAGCATTTATTATGAAACGTATCTTTACTGTTTTCCACTCAATTTATCAAAGCAATAATGTTTTTAAAAAAATAAAAAACATTGTGGTTTGATTCCCAAAAAATAAGAGAAAAAATAATAAATAATGCCACAAGGAACTTACAGAAGATATTAATTTTAGTCACCTCCTTTGAAGAGTGATATCTCGAAAAGGGGTGGGCTGAGGAAATTTTGTTATAGGAAAGACCCACCTTAATTTTATACGAGCAATCACCTTCTGAATTTTTTCGCATGAATTTAGTTGAAATGCAAAATGTAAAATAGTTGATATTAGAAATTTTTTGTAAGTTCCTTGTGGCATTATTTTTTCTCTTATTTTTTTGGGAATCAAACCACAATAATGTTTTTTATTTTTTATTTCGACGTTTCGGTAGCGTTCCAGCTAAAATTTGGTTGATTCCCAAAAAAATAAGAGAAAAAAGTTGATATTAAAAGACTAATCAAATATAAATATAACAAATAAATATACCTTGCGCCTAGTAAAGACACTAGTAGAATTATTACTATCTTCATTGCTTCAACTGACTACATAGATACTTCTTAAGATCACTTATTTATACAGGCAATTTTTATCATTATTTAGTACTGAAATATTAGCTACTTTTGAGTTATCTCAAATTATAAACATCAACTTCAAGAGGTTTATTTACTGATATACTGAAAAATATCGAAAATTTACATTTTATAGCAAATTTCATTAAAATTATGTCCAAGGCTCAACCAGAATTCTCAAGTGTAGTTGTTGGAGTTCACTTCATCCATTGTTTCTTTTTTCAAATATTCCTTTAAATAATTAATCTAGAGTTCTCCAAAGTGGCCTCCTATGTCTCCAGACTCTTCATCTTTAGATTTGTTTTTATTGGCTATATAAAGGTAAAGGTTCCTGTAAACATTGACGCACAGAAGGTTGCTGGTAGATTCAGCAGGAAACAATTCAAAAACAGGAGAAGGTTTTACTTTAAAACCGATTATAATATATCCAAACCCATTAAAAATAACAAATCTAAATCTTCAAAATTAAACTGTCATAGTGACAACTACCACAACATTTATATCGGTAGAGCTTTTAGAAATTTTAAAACTAGAATTTCGGAATTTGCAAAAACGTAGCTAGACAAAAAAAACAATGTGAATGCTTAATTAACAAACACACTTTCGATTCAACTGTTGAATCTTGTAGAAGTCCTGGAGATAAACAGAACCAGATGATCTTCTTAAGGACCAAATAGATACCATTCTCCCTTATTAAACTTATTTACCTAGAAGATAGTTCAGAAGTGATGGTTGTGAATGACTTTTCAGCTAAACCTTTTCAATACTTTTGTTAATAGAAGTAAAAATCCGTATTTAAGAACCTTTTTTGAACTTCATTTCCAGTTAAACATTTTCTAATAATATTGTCAATATCCTTAAAATTCCATATTAATGAACACATTAAAAATGTTCAAACATAGTAAATATTTAAGCAAATTAAATTGTTTAATTCCATCATAACAGTTTTATTGTTTAAGCACGTGTTATTTAGATGAATTATTGATTGAAGTGTTTTATCAAAATATCAAGCTATTTAAAGGAGATATGGAAAAAAGGTTAATTATTGGAAAATTATTTTAATCAGTCAAAAATTTGATAAGCGCCGCAAAACCGTTTCTCGTTCCTTCCAACTCGCACTTCTGTGCAACTGAAAAAGACGTAAGACACATTGTCCTACGAAAGGTACGAAAGGTACGTCTTATTTTGAATGATGTAATTTCTCCCGATTGATAGGTGGCGCTTGCGCGTAACCCAAACATCAACTAATCATATATTTTTTAAGTCCAAGAATAGGGTTAGCGTTTGTAATACATTTAGGGCCGGTTTATCAATGCTCGGTTAAATCTGTCAGCTACGTAACCCTCAGCTATCTCTAGCCGCCAGTCAAAGTCTCGGTTACAATAGAAAGCGTTTATCAATGCACCACATAACTGACAGCTAGCTAACTGGAGGCTAAGTGTAATTGAGCATTTGACAACCTTGTTCGGGTTATGGACGTGAGTGTAATGTTGTCAGAGCGTGAATTTCTCATTTTAATTTGGTGTAAGGAGGATCACCCGTTACATGAAATATACATATTATTAATTTTATTCGCATATAACATATATAACACAGTGAATCAAGGGTATAAAGGTGAAAGCTATTATTTTTCTATTTTACCGTAAGCTTACTCTGACAACATCGTGGAAAACTTCACTTGTCAGTGTCAAAATTGTGGTACTGTTATTTTTATTTCGTCTATGTTGTGCTTTGTTGAGTTGTTTGCATTTGAGCATGTCCACAAAACAAAAAAAATATCCCAATTTCATGGTGTCAGAGCGACAATCAGGTACTAAAAGTAGCCGTTCACCATAGAAGTATAATAGAATGCGAAAAGACGGATGCTTTGACTTGGCGAGAATAGCTGAGTATCATGAGAACACTGGATTTAGATCATCGAAACCGAGTATTAAACTCGACATCATCGAGCTCTTCAAAGGGATTTATCCGTTCTTCAACAGTATATGGTCGTCTTTCGTACTTTACAAATTCCAATATCTCGCCAATCTCCAAGCTCTTCATCGGAAAGGTCGTCAAGTTCCTCAAGATACATCGACAATAACAATGAAATAAAATACAAACAAAACCTAGATGCTACTAAACTACTATAAAAAAATCAAATAAGCTTCTCGATTCCACCCTAAACGATAATAACACAATCAAATTTAAAGTTGAAATAATCTTTGTTGCAAAATATAAGCAAACATGAAAAAATCATGACACAGTTGTCAGTTAGAATCTATGGTTAGAATAACGGAACACCACTTTCTCGTATTTAACTGTATGTTCTATGGTTAACATCAACTTGATAGTGGCAGCTAGGATCATGCTAGGATAGCCGAAAGTTTGACTGCCAGCTAATGCAAACTGGCAGTTGATAAACATTTTGGCCAACAGCTAAGATTTAGCCGAAGGTTACAATATTTAACCGAGCATTGATAAACCCACCCTTAAGCGGTTCATTATTGTGATATTTTGATTAGGATTAATCACAGACCTGCCTTTTTTCCTTTGCCGCAAATGCGGCAGATAAAGTAAACTGTTTGTTTACTTCCGGAAATCAATCTGATAATTGATGGCTTTACTGACGGTTATGAACTCCTGTGATGAACTCTATCAAAGCTCCTGCTCCTATTCCATTTCATATTTCCATAGTAACGGCTTAACCGGTATCCTAGAAACGTAAAGAGTGTTTGACAGGGATTGGTAGTTTTATCAATTTATATGTCAGTCTAATAGAAGTAAATAAATATTTGTTTGTATTATAATGGCCGAAGAAGAAGTGGATGATGTAAAAGAATTAGCCATCAAAGCTATCATTGGATTTGATGGTAAGAAATTCTTGTTTGTTTGCTCTAAATACAGTTCTAGCGTTGAAAATGTCAAGTTTCTAGCGTATAATTTTTTTGCATTTCCTAAAGTGTCTTTCCGTTTCACTTAGAAGTGTAATTCAATGTATATCGTGGCATATAGCCAAAGAAGTAGTTGTTGGCTACTTAGTGAACGGTCTGCTCTTTGAAAAAGATTTTTCAAAAACGTTATAATAATATTTAACTATTATCTTTGACATCAATTTCCTTTTTGGCTAATTCCTGCTAAATTCTCATTCCAATTTAACTATGTCTCATTGATCATTTCTCACATCCTTCCTTCTCATTGTTTCTTCATCATTTTCCAAATTGTTCATCTTACTCCATCTCCTACAATTGCTCTAATGCTTCTAATATATCTTCCATACCTCTCTTCAGTTGGTTGTGATTATTGCTGAAATATTGCTCTATTTTATTGATTTATTTTTCTTAAGGTGGAAATACCAACAGTCTCATTACGCATCCAGATGGAAAACACATAGTATACGCTCTTGGGAACAAAGTAGCCGTTATGGAGTGGGCTACAAAGAAACAACAATTTTTGGTCGGCCATACTAATATTATTTCGTGTGTAGCAGTATCTCGATCAGGAAAATTTATTGCTAGTGGACAAATAAATCATATTGGATTTAGAGTAAGTATTTATATTTATTGTGCCTCTTTCGTCTAACTGTTATATGCAGTAGCGTCCTGGTGCTGTGGGATTATATAATGCCATATAAATCTTCCTTCTCCGTTAGCTTGAATTTTTGAGGTTAGCACACCTGTCAAAAAGGTTTTCCGATCCTCCCTTTGCTAGTTCATCTCATTTCTTCCTATCCTCATGTGTCTTGGAGCCCACAGTAGTTCCCTTGTCTATTTTTCCGAGCACATTTTCCTATTAGTCGAGCGGATAAAGCACAAAAAGGGCTCAAAGTTCGGAATTTTTTCCCTAAAGACGGATCGGAATGCGGTTTTTTGCATTCGCTTCGGATATTTATTTGTAGAAAATGTACCTACTTTGTTCCCATTACAAATCGGGAATTGCATCGCTGCAGTCAAAAATGCATACCAAAAATGCATCTTTTGGGAGGCCTCTGTAAATAAGAGTCAGATCTGGCTTAAATCGGGTACCCGGGGGTTTTCGAGGTCGCTGTTCACGATTATGATGTTGAAGTTGACCCCTCGGACACCTGGGGCTCAGGAACGCCGATGAACCTCGTCTCCGTGGGACTCTCCAAGAAATCATGAGGGGAACGAAAAAAACTCCGCGCCCGGTGGTTTTTCGGGTGGCCGAATTCAAATATGGCATCGGCGAACAGCCCCCGGACACCTGGTGCCCACGAACCTCGACCTGGACGTCATCCCTGAGAACTTTCTTGACAATATCGACAAAAACAGCCCGGAAATTATTGGAGGCGTGTTTTTTGAGTCGCGAAATCACGATTTCACGTCGAAAACGACATTCCCACCGCCTGGTGCACCGCAACCTGCGCTTGAACATCGTCTCCGAGGGTTTTCCAAACAAAATCGAGAAAGGTGGACCGAAAATCGTTATAAGGGGTTTTTTGGGCCGCTTAATCAGAATTTTGCGTGGGAAACGTCCCTCTGAACACCTGATGCACCGTACCCTGGCCTCGAACGTCTTCTCCGTGGGGCTCTCCCGAATTTCTAGCGGGGAAGGAGGGAAACTCGGCGCCCGGTGGTTTTTCGGGTGGTTAAATTCAAATACGGCATCGACGAACCCCCCCGGACACCTGGTGCACCCGAACCCCGACCTGGACGTCATCCCCGGGAACTTTCTTGACAATATCGACAAGAACAGACCGGAAATTATTGGAGGCGTGTTTTTTGAGACGCGAAATCACAATTTCACGTCGAAAACGAACCTTCCACTACCTGGTGCACCGGAACCTGCGCTTGAACATCGTCTCCGAGGGCTTTCCTAACAAAATCGAAAAAGGTGAACCGAAAATCGTTATAAGGGATTTTTTGGGCCGCTTAATCAGAATTTTGCGCAGGGAACGACCCCCTGAACACGTGGTACGCTATACCTTGACCTCGAACTTCTTCTCTCCCAGAATTTTCCTGACAATATCGCCAGAAACATTCCGAAAATTATTGGAGGAGTGTTTTTGGGCCCCTCAATCCAAATTACACGTCGAAGAGGAGCCTCCCACCACCTGGCGCACCAGGACCTGCGCCTGAACGTTGTCTCCGAGGGTTCTCCAAACGAAATCGAAAAAGACTAACTGAAAATCACCCCGTAATTTCACACGTGAAATTGTGATTTCGCGTCTTAAAAAACACGCCTCCAATAATTTCCGGGCTGTTCTTGTCGATATTGTCAAGAAAGTTTTCGGGGATGACGTACAGGTCGAGGTTCGGGTGCACCAGGTGTCCGGGGGGGTACGTCGATGCCATATTTGAATTCAGCCACCAGAACAACCCCCCGGGCGTCGAGTTTCCCTCCTTCCCCGCTAGAAATTCGGGAGAGACCCACGGAGAAGACGTTCCAGGCCAGGGTACGGTGCACCAGGTGTTCAGATGGTCGTTTCTCACGCAAAATTCTGATTAAGTGGCCCCAAAAACCCCTTATTACGATTTTCGGTTCACCTTTTTCGATTTTGTTTGGAAAACCCTCGGAGACGATGTTCAAGCGCAGGTTGCGGTGCACCAGGTGGTGGGAATGTCTTTTTCGACGTGAAATCGTGATTTCGCGCCTCAAAAAACACGCCTCCAATAATTTCCGGGCTGTTTTTGTCGATATTGTCAAGAAAGTTCTCGGGGATGATGTCCAGGTCGAGGTTCGGGGGCACCAGGTGTCCGGGGGTTGTTCGCCGACGCCATATTTGAATTCGGCCACCCGAAAAACCCCTGGGCGCGGAGTTTTTTTCGTACCCCTCGTGATTTCTTGGAGAGTCCCACGGAGACGAGGTTCATCGGCGTTCCTGAGCCCCAGGTGTCCGGAGGGTCTACTTCAACATCATAATCGTGAACAGCGACCTCGAAAACCCCCGAGTACCCGATTTGAGCCAGTTCTGACTCTTATTTACAGAGTTTTTACATTCTCCAAAAGGCCTCCCAAAAGATGCATTTTTGGCATGCATTTTTGACTGCAGCGATGCAATTCCCGATTTGTAATGGGAACAAAGTAGGTACATTTTTTACAAATAATTTTCCGAAGCGAAAGCAAAAAACCGCATTCCGATCCGTCTTTAGGGAAAAAATTCCGAACTTTTTTGATTTATCCGCTCGACTATATGGCGTGAATTTTAGCTTGAAAGATGCTCGGATGAGTTTTCCAAAACTTACGTTAAGAGTTTTTTTTATTTTAGGCAAAAGTAATAGTATGGGATTTTGAAAAGATGGAAATGTTATCTGAACATGAACACCATAAAGTTCGAGTGGAATCCCTTGTTTTTTCTACGAATGATAAATATGTTATCAGTTTAGGTGGAAGAGATTGTGGATCGGCTGTTGTTTGGGATACAGAAGCTCACCAAGTTATTTGCGGCAACCAAGTATGCTTTTAACCATTCTTAATAGCGTTATCGGTATCTCTAAGTATAAGTTTATGTTTTTAGGTTGCCAAAGGAGTATCTGGTGAAGTAACTTCAATAAATTCCATGACAAAAAGAGCCGCGTGTTTCATAACTGCAGGAGATACTCATTTGGCTGTATGGGTAATCAATCACAAAGCCAGAAGTATGGCTCAGTTTAATGTAGCAATGTCAAAGCTTAGAAGATTTATTTTGTGTGTAGAGATTAATGAAAGAGACGAGGTATAATAATGTTAAAGCTGTTCTATGCTTGGAAAATGGTCAAGTTTTTCCTATGAATATTGTTGAGTTTTAGGTATGCTACTGTGGTACTACTACCGGGGATATACTGAAGGTTAGATTATTTTTCCACCATGATTCAGACGTACTAGAGCCAACTAAACAGCCATCTGTTATTGGTTGCTTCGCTAAATTATCCAAAAAGAAACTGGATCGTGGAGTGGTTGATTTATACCAAAATGGTAAGCAAATTTATGCAGGTTATACTACATCAGCTTTTTTTCCAGTTTAATTCCCTTAAATTTCCTATAAAATTATTTGTTTGAGCGACCGGGGGTCGCGACGCAAAAGATCTGACCGTTACGTTACGTTATGTTACGTTGCTTCGTTATGTGCCTTGCTTGCTTGCGTGTGCTCTCTCCTGAGTCTTTCTCTCGTTTACGAAGCAGCGATTCATATGTTCGCTTGGAAGGCGAGCATTCTACCACTGAACCACCGATGCTATATTAAAATTCTATGCAAAGCTGATGGTATTCGCAGTGCTGGTGATCTACTTGAATTTGTTCGGATACATTTTTACTATTATTTCCATAATTTTTTTGAGCGATTGATCTTTTTTGTTTATTTACAGCATCGGTTGTCAGGACGGTATGTTGTGTTTACTGGTTTCTAAGTTTAACACGTCGGTAAGTGATTTACTTAGCGTTCAGACGTCGAAAAGTAATAGATTTCACCAAAATGCAAAATATATTTTAAACTGATCGAGAAGTATAAATGTCACTTTTGACATTTCCTTCATTTCGAAGAAATTTTATTCGGAATTTATTTCAATACGATCGCGCAAAAAATGGTATAAGCATCTCGAACGTTAAGGGTAATTACAACGTTTGCATGTAGATTCCTCTCGTAAAATTGGACAAAATGATATGAGGATTAAGGTGTCTAGCACATTTACTTTTCGAAATACAGGGTGTTGAAATTTTGAAAACTTGAATGTTTTAATTCGATAACTTTAAAATGGATTGATAAATTGATTTGACATTTGGCAGGTTGTTTTAAAATGTAAAAGGGCATATTTTGATAGAAATAGTAGTTTGTGCAACTAGTGTGGATATGATGGCCATATCGCACGAGGACGAAGTTTCAAGTGCGATATGGACAATCCACACGAGCCGAACAGCATATTTTTTCTACGACCCACTTAAGAAAAAATCTAGAAAATAAAAATCTCTATAAACTGTAATATAACTTCAAATTGAAAATTTAACTATTCAATTTTATGTTTTCACAATTTTTTTTGTGGTAAACGTACAGTTCTTGAATGTCGAATTTGTATAATGCTACGGTTTCCCTTTTTATATATACGATGCTGTTATAAGTAGATGTTGCCAGTCGGACTCCCTCATGAAGGGTACCGTACAATTATCTATAATAATGAATATTCTGCTAAATATTTCAAACGTCTACCTGTTGTCGTTATTAATATCAAGCAGAATAAATATTTAAAAATATGATTAACAATAAAAAAATACTTCTTCACGGGGAATCGGTCCCGGGTCTACCGCGTGAGAGTCTGGTTTGCTTACTGCTCGACCACCGAGAGATACGAAATTTGTTTATCTATAACATCAGATGTATTACATAATTTTTGCTTAAAAGGAACTAAAGTTCCTACTGTGTGTCCCGCGACACGTTCTACCTTTTTTTATCCATGATGTCTTACTCCTTGACATAGATATGCGTTGCTAAAGCTTTTAACGGCAAATTTTCAAAAATTGTTGATTTCAAGGTCAAATTAAAACAGATTTACTTTTTTAGGTGTGAGAGCTATTAAACTTCTATTCGGAGGTAAGCTAGTTGTTGGAGACGGTGACGGCAATGTTGAATTGGTCGAAGAATGTATTAAACCCAATCAGAAATTCGATATAAACATCAAAATGCCTTCGGTACCAGCTTTGAAAGTTTTCAAATCTACAAACGTAAATTCAGCCGTCTCTGCTATTCAGTTAATTAATAAAGAAACTATTTTAATTGGAACTCATAATTCTGAAATTTTTACGATCGACCTTGATGAGTTTAAAGCGAGATTGGTTGTCACTTGTCATACATCCACCATAAACGATATAGCTTTCCCGCAGTAAGTATATTTCCAGCCACGATACACAAAAAAGTCTCATCATGAAGAATTTGTAAAACCAAGGCATATTATCATCATTTTCTTCAATATTCAAAATTGCCAACATATTTCACTTGAAATACGGAAAAAACTCTAAAAAAAAAGTCACATCCAAGTAAAAAACAAATCGAAATAACAGAATAACACAATAAAGTTGCTATAGCCACTGGTCTCACGTAAGAAGAACCCACTTGAAGTTGTAGTCGCATGCGTGAACTTGTTGTCAAAACCAGCGCCATATTCTAAAATTGATAGTCGGCTTCAAATCAGTAGCGTAACGTTTTCACATTTTTCACATGGTGTAATAAAGAACAGGGGTGTTACCGCGCACGAGCAATCAAAAAAAACTTCCAAATCGCCGCCATATTGAAAAATCAGCCAATCAGAAAATAACGCGCGAAATCAAACGCCTGACAAATAAATGAATTTGAAACGAAAACAAGAGACGAAATCTTTATTTAACAATAAAGACACCCACTTATGCCCGTATTTATAGTCGAGACTTGAGAACGCCTTTTGAGACGAGAACGTATTTTATAGTCGAATCTTGAGACCAACAGCTTGAGAAACGATGCAACTGCGCATGTGCGAATGGAGTTTTGCTCAAGGCAGCCAGCGACCTGTCTTGAGTTCGACTTGAGACGCGGTTTGTGACATTTGTTTTGTTATTTGAGGTTAGATTGTGTATTTGGTTTGTAATGGAATAACAATTTTAATAGTGATTAGTGAAAATGGATTATAGAGAACACGAACAAGGAATATAGTCGAAAGAGTTTTTGGTGTGTGGAAACGGATATTCGAATCTCAGTACTGCACATAGGTTTTATACTAAACTGAACACAGCTCAAGCCGTTATTTGTGCAACAGCTACATTGCACAATATCTCTGCTAAAATATAATGATAACTCTCACTTTGAAGGAATTGATGATGATGACATTCAGGTTAACCAGGTTGAACCAGTCCGATTGTCACAATTGTCATAAAATACAAACAATTTTGAAGTACTTCTCCTTTTTTTAAATTTTTTCATGTTGGCCAACATGGAAAATCTAATTGCTACGCTTGAGATACGTCTTAAGTCTTTCCTTCGCCGAGAATTCACGAAAATTGGACTATAATAATTATGCGTGCAATCTCAAGTGCTGAGTACGGCTTGGCCAAGCACGACTCAAGTCCATCTCAAGTCGGAGGTTGAGCTTCGACTGTAAATGCGGGCATTAATGTTCCAATGTTCAGAGTTCACAATTTATTACAAAAACGAACGATTACAATAAGTAAGATTTGGTTGTGTAGGTTATAGTTATGACAGTTATTCAAAACATTAAACATATGATTGGCAATATGGCGGCGTTTTGGAAGGTGCGCAGAACATGACGAAAATTCGTCTTCCGTGGGAGCACACCTTCTATATTACACCATGGGTTAACACAAAATTAGAATATTTTTGCGCGATCGATCTTTTTTGTTTATTTACAGCATCGGTTGTCAGGACGGTAGGTTGTGTTTACTGGTTTGTAAGTTTAACACGTCGGTAAGTGATTTACTTATCGTTCAGACGTCGGTAAGTGAATTACTTACCGACGTCCTAGCCCTACATACAAGTGGTTCTTTAATAATATATTACTTCCCGGAAATCCGTTTTCCGCCGATATCTCCCGAACTACGATCCCTAGAGAATTTTTGTTCAGACAAAAAATGAAGAGCAGTTCATTACCTACAAAAGTTGTCCCTACAATTTCTTCCGTTACACCAATATTTTTTACAAAAATGGCGGTTGAAAAGTTCGCAGTTTTCTGAAACTTAAAAACTGACGTTTCTAGTCTTCGGGTAACCGTTGTAACGTCTTCAGTCAGAGCTTGATCACAAATAAAACACACGGGCGTACTAGAATCCTCTGCGACTTCCATTTTTCTACAGGAATGAACAATATTTATCAAATCATTAGATGTCATTTCACCCACAACAATAAAATGAAACCTCACCGTGTGCTCCAAAAAAAAGAAGCTCAAGAATTTTCAATATTTCCCTGTGTTTTTTATCAATAAAAATTTCAAAATTTATTATTTAATAATAACAATAAAATTAATAATGACTTGAATTTCACTTTTTACACTGGAATACTACTAATTTATTCTTGAAAAATCACGGAAGAGATGGTGTTTAAATGTAAAATTGTCAGTTGTTGACAAACAATGCAGCAGAAAGCATCCACGTGTACACGCACTATAGCAGACGCCGTCGACCACACTATAGATGGGTGGCGTGCGAGAATAAAATGAGGCATCCATTACAACAAATTTGGAGACAAATTTCTTTTTAATGCATCAAATAAAATACTTGATACACATATCAAAGGAAAGTTCAGAATGTGATCTTTCATCGGGTATGATGCTTGACCGGGAAGAATTTTACTGTAAAGAGAAAAAACTGCTCGAAAAAACTCAGAAAATTAGCTGTCTTCCCTCAGAAAACTGAAAATTTTGGCCTGGTTTTCCAATGACCCAGGAGCACGAATTGAGTGGATGGAAACACGCCTTAGTAGCCACAGATCCCTTCTTTCACCCGCACTTTGATTCATTGAAAAATATTGATTTTCACACGAGTTATTAAAAAAATAGTAATTTACTTGGGGACGTCAAGCCCTCAGAGCGTGCTCTCTATAAGCCGGCCTGGAGCTCAATTTTGGGTCGGCGTTCGGGCCATTTATCTTGAAAACTATCTAATTTTTCGAAAAAATTCTAGGGATCATTTTTGTGGGTAAGGAACTGCTCTTTATTTTTTGTCTGAACAAAAATTCTCCAGTGGTATTTTTTGTCTGAACAAAAATTCTCCAGTGGTCAAATCTCGGCATATATCGCGGGATAACGGATTTTCTGGAATTTCAGAGCCATTTTCCCACCCTTCCACCATGGTCAGGTACCTGACATTTTGGGAATTTAATGTGCCTACCATAACCTGCAAATTAAAAAAAAATTGCTCTTGCTGGACCAGTTGCCCACGTTGACACCTTCGTTTACTGGACTATAATATAATAGTCAAACTACTTTTCAGAAAATTTTCCGAAGTATTCGCTACGGCTGGAAACCATGATATACGCGTCTGGTCGATGGCAACAATGCAAGAACTTCTACGTATCAGAGTCCAAAATTTCACTTGTTCCAGTGTCGTGTTTGCTTACGACGGAAAATCTATTTTGACAGGCTGGAGCGATGGAGTCATTCGCTCCTTTACTCCGTTAACCGGAAGGTTGATTTACGCCATTTTAAACGCACATAATAAAGGTGTTTCTGCATTGACAACGACGTCACACGGAAAAACACTGATTAGCGGAGGTTGTGAAGGTCAAGTTAGGTAAGTCATAAAGACGAACATCAGTGAATGCAAAAAGTTTTCTATAAACCACCATCTAGCAGACATATTTCGAAGTTTGGAATCCATCTTGCTCTTGCACAAGTTTCTGTGTGCTCTTTCAAAATTTTTAAACAACTTTGTTAACTCAATTTCAGATTATGGGATGTCTCACCTTTTAAGCAACAATTACTCTGTACTTTGAAAGAGCACAAGGGTCCCGTGTCGGCAATTGACGTGAACAAGTTTGACAGCGAAGCTGCCAGCGCCAGTACGGACGGCACTGTTATTATTTGGGACTTAAAAAGACAACGAAGAAGACAAATATTATTTGCTAATACTCTGTTCATGTGCGTGAAGTATTTTCCGAGTGGAGTACAAATATTGACAGGTAAAAAATAAATTGTGAGGTTATGATCACGATCTGATTACATATAATTAAATTATTTATTAATTTTAAGGTGGATCGGATAGAAAACTGTCATATTGGGAGGTATTAGATGGAAGTCTTGTCAGAGAATTAGACGGATCTCCAGCGGGAACAATAAACGCTCTAGATATTTCTCCGGATGGTGAAAATTTCGTAAGTGGCGGTAACGATCAGATAATCAAAGTGTGGACTTACCAAGAAGGTGAATATTTCACGCTTTCTAAACGTCTAGATAAATAAATGTATATATTTTTTGTTTTGTTTTTAAGGAATTACAACTCATATTGGTGTTGGCCATGCCGGTGTAATAACAGCCACACGTTTCAGCGCTGATGGTAAACACATAGTCACATGCGATGCATCTGGATGTATTTTCGTGTGGAAAATGCCACAGGAACCGAAGAATCATGTTGCAGAAGACAAAGTACCGGTTATTAAAAAAATTTCAGCGCAATCTAATCGATCATTGAAAGGCGAAGAAGACATACGAGATCTACCGAGTGTGCGCAGCAGCAGAAGCACGAAGTCACATAAAAGCGAGTGTGATGAATGCTGTCAATGCGATAAGCGTAGTACCAAACCGAGTTCTAGAAGCAGTAAAGCGTCTTTAGTTAGCTGCCGATAATATTTATTTTAGTATTTTATATAATTTTTCACTAAGAATATATTTTATACATTTTTAATTAATATTATTACTTTTTTAAACTCCTCTCCTTTTAGTCCAATAACCGAAGACCTGAAAATAGGCAAACCTATCAATATATTTGTCCAATATTTTTTTTGGCTTGATTTGTAGGTCTTGACAGGTACTTCAAAGGGAGAAAAAGTTCTCCCAGATTGCCCCTTAGCTAAGGGCCCAAAATGGCCCCAAAAAAACGGTTTTCCGCCAATATCTCCCGAAATACGCAAGTTAGACAATTTTTGTTTAAATAAAAAATGAAGGTCGTTATATTATCTACAAAAATGGTCCCCATCGTTTTTTTCGCAACACGATTATTTTTTGCGAAAATGGCCTTTGAAAAAACCAAAATTTTTACACCGAATATTTTTGGTGGTTTCTTACTAAATTTCTGCTCGAGGGCCTCGGAAATACATAGATTTTCACCTGTTAGACTTTGGAGACCAATTGTAGATGACGCCAGCGGAATACCTGCACTCGCTAAATTGTGGTGTATACACATGAAAATCCGGGCACCAATCGTTTTTTCGGCAATTATTGGCGTGTATTTCACACGATTTTTGTGTGTCACAGCAACACTTCGTGTCTCTTCATTCTATTAGTCAATGTTCAGTGTAATTTCACAAGGATATGAGTCGCAAATTTACTAGAAAATTGCGAAATCTTATTGCTTCATGTGGCAGTCTTGAGTGAGTGACGGCGTTTTGGCTACTAGTAAGTCAATACCTATAGAAGCTAATAGTAATAATTTTTTGATAAATATTTTTTGCATTTTTTGCAAATTTTTCGCAAACTTCAGAAGGAACAGTATAGGTGCAGGATTTTAGAAAAAAAACAAGGAATTTTTAAACAAATACCATTTATTCTTATTAAAATTAGGTTGAAAATACAAAATACATAGAAAAATTCAGAGTAGGGTAAAGGCACCAGAGAATGCCAGGAACCAGCGAATGCCAGTTTTTGCAAAAATCCGCGACAAGGCGAGAGCTATAATTTTTCAACCCCCTTGTTTATTAATGTTTATGCTGGAAAACGAAGTTCTAGAACTTCAAATATGAAATTAAAACGCGTTATTTTATGACGAAAATCGCTGATTTTGAGTGGCATTCACTGGCATTAAGGTGGCATTCATTGGTGCTGTTACCCTATGTTAAACCAATTCATGTCTTCAGAATCATCCTCTTCATCATCAGCGTGATTCTCGTCGCCTATTACCTCTACTTCTTCCTCTGTCCCTCTTGTCCCTATCCCTTGTTCTTCCAGCTCTATTTCTATCTCGCATGTTTCTTCCACCTCCCCTTCAAGCCCTTGTGGTTCTCCTTCCACCTCTAATTCTTCCGGGAATATACCTTCATTTTTCTCATAATTTAAACACTGTGTCAACTGACATGAACCACAGATAGAGGAGCATTTCAAACCTGCTTTTAAACATGAACAATTCTTCTCGCAGCCTGTTTTGCACTGACAAAAAATCCTCTTCAAGAGAACGGCGCTCAAATATGGGAAACAAGTTATATGGATGGAAAGGTCAGAATATGAGCTTTAATTCAGTGTGGATATTAATTCTCAAAACATTAACAGCGGAGAACAAGAAGCGTTTAAAAAAAAAGGCCGGTTTTCACCCGTGTTACCAATTTTCTCGGTCCCTGGAAAATGAGTGCATTGTATTCCGAATAAAAATATTGGTTCAGAGAGTAGACATAGTAAGCTTTCAAATGGTGTGCATTAGTGCATTTAATAACAAAATAATTGAACATTAGTTCTTTATTTTCGCTTGAGAGAACTCCGAAAACGACTGAAAAATGCAAATAAATAAATAAACATTTTATTGAAAGGCCACAAAGATACTGAAAAAAAATTTCTAGGAACATTCAGGACCTCCCTAGATCCCATTTGAAAAAACAAGGGATAATAAACCATTTAAACCATTTAAAATAAATAAAATGTCAATGATTTAATGGAAGCGGCCAAAATATTGGGGAAAAATAACATTGACCACTTTTTGCAATGTCCTCGACGGGCGAGAACGGGGTTTAAGGTACACATACCTACGGATATTCTCATTACAATGAACTTTAAATCATCGAAAAATATTAATTTTTGACCGAGTTCTGGAAGAATTTGTCCGCCGGTTTACAAGTTAATTTTATAGACGGTAGCATTTATAGAGGTACTGCAGCAGCGTAAGCGAGGGGACATTTGGATTTTGGATGCGATTATCTCAAAAACTATTGAGTTCTCGGAACCAACGATGAGGATCATTTTTGTAGATAATTTAACGACCTTCACTTTTTACCTAAACAAAAATTGTCCAAATTGCATATTTCGGGAGATAATGGCGGGAAACCGTTTTTTGGGGGGCGTTAGGGGCCATTTTGGGCCCTTAGCCAAGGGGCAATCTTGGAAAACTTTTTCTCTCTTTGAAGTACCTGTCAAGACCTACAAATCAAGCCAAAAAAAATTATTGGACAAATATATTGATAGGTTTGCCCCTTCAGTTACTGGACTATTTTTGCATATATAGAAAATATATGATATAAATAAAACCAAATAAATTGTATATATTTATTTAAACTTATATTCTTTATTCACTCTATTGAATATTTGTTTTTTCTCGCGTGGAAAAAATTGTAGAAGATAAGACCAATCCTCATATGTTAGAGACAATATTTCAGCGACCGGTGTTACAGTTCTGTAACAAAAATTATGGTATTCCTCGAGGTTCAATCCCTGGGACACTCCAAATATATCTTTAGTATGGAGTACGACGTGTTTGGTTTCTAAATGATCCGTATGTTTGGATAACACACAAACGTCGCCTTTGTAAATGAAGTACATGGTGGAATTTACTTCGCCTGTTTTAACAATATAATCATTTTTAAAGTAAACAGTTCGTGTTAGTTTGGTGCAAACTTGTAGTAGAAAACTCTGATCTACGTCCTAAAATTGATACGAATTGTATTAAAACACTCCACAAACAGTCCAGTAAACGAAGGTGTCAACATGGGCAACTGGTCCAGCAAGAGCAATTTTTTTTAATTTGCAGGTTATGGTAGGCACATTTAATTCCCCAAATGTCAGGTACCTGACCATTGTGGAAGGGTGGGAAAATGGATCTGAAATTACAGAATATCCGTTTTCCCGCGATATCTGCCGAGATTTGACTACTGGAGATTTTTCTTTCAGACAAAAATAAAGAGCAGTTCCTTACCCACAAAAATGATCCCCAGCATTTTTTCGAAAAATTAGATAGTTTTCGAGATAAATGGCTCGAACGGCGACCCAAAATCGAGCTCCAGGCCGGCTTATAGAGAGCACGCTCTGAGGGCTTGACGTCCCCAAGTGAATTACTAATTTTTTAATAACTCGCGTTAAAATCAATATTTTTTAATGAATCAAAGTGCGGGTGAAAGAAGGGATCTGTGGCTACTAAGGCCTGTTTTTATCCACTCAATTTGTGCTCCTAGGTCATTGGAAAACCTGGCCAAAATTCGTCTTCACTAGATTTTTTAATGCTTCCATGGATTTATTCATATTATTTTTATTGAAAGTTATTTCAGCCAATCCTATTGGATAATGGTTCTTTGGGGGGTACTTTATTTATTCTGAAACAATGCGATTTTTGTGAATTTCTGGAGTTTTCCCGAGCGCTCTGGTTTATCGGGAATTTCTCTATAATTAACTTTCAAACCCGCTTATAATTGATATTGGGAGAAAGGTTAGAATATCCTCTTGCCGATGGTATAATATTTTTTGGCCCAAACCCCTGGGTTTTCAGGAAAATCGGGGAAATTTCCAGTTTTCTGAGGGAAGACAGCTATTCTTCTGAGTTTTTTCTCTTTACAGTAAAATTCTTCCCGGTCAAGCATCATACCCGATGAAAGATCACATTCTGAACTTTCCTTTGATATGTGTATCAAGTATTTTATTTG
>CAJUYI010001136.1:51446-66368 GCA_910591695.1 Galerucella pusilla
TTTTTTGCTAATAATTGGCCATATCTTTGTAAAACACCCTTATAATATATTAGAGTGCTATATTTTTGTAACGCTCTCGGTGAGATCTTTTCGATTCTTAAACAAAATATAGTAAGTTCCATTTAAAAAAATGTAAGTTTGTGTTGCTACGTGGTTTTGGAACACCCTGTAGAATCGAAAGTATTTTCAAAATGTGCCCTCAGTAACTGTATTAGCTCACACAAAACTATGAAGTTCTATCTCTCACCACAACAATGTAATCCTCCGATGTCAGAAGATTGCCCCACCCTGTATACTTATTACTGTATTTTAACTTAAACTTACTAAAAAAATCGAAGTGATGTGCGTCTGTAGTAGTCAAATAATTAGGAAAATTATTAAAATACGTTTCCAGATCTTGTCTGGCTAGTGGGTAGTACTTGACGATGTTCAAAAATTGTTCTGTATTTAAAGTCCAGAGTTCAACGTTTCTTCTGGCTTCCGCATAAACTGCACTGGAGCTATAAACGGATTTACGAATGTTTCCGAACACTCCGGAAGTACCAAGAGTACAGATGTGTTCGTAATTTTTATCAAACATTTCAACTTGTCCCGAAACGATTATAAATATATCGGAAATTATGTCTTTGTACCTTATAATAGAGTCACCTGAAAAGAGTAGAGATATATTATTAGTTATTCAAATGATAAGCCCTCTTTCACACTTACAGGTTTCTTAACGTGACCGTGTACGGTAACTGTGCCGTATGTGACGGTAGCATATTGTCTTTAATGCAAGCTTTCACACTACGTTTTGATGGCGGAATCGTACACGTCTGCTGTCACCGCGCGGCAGAAGAAAACCGTAAGTGTGAAAGAGGGCTAAGAGTATTAGGTGCGATTTTTTTACATAGATCTCAGCAACGAGACACTCAATTGACACGCGTGATTTGTCGACGTATCAAAATTCAATTTAAAAAAAAAACTAAATCATAAGACAGATTTAACTGTTGCTAGTGCCCATTTGCACCATAAGGAATTTAAGGACGCCTTTCGTAAGCTGCTCTTAACTTTCAGAAGCTCCCTAAGTTTTTCGCATGCTGCACGGCTGCAAAAACTAGAAGATTTTTATAAGCGACGTCAGCATTATGTAAAGCTTTTAGATATTTTACTGTTTGTTTGAATGTCTATATAGTCCAGTAAAAGGTGTCAACATGGGCAACTGGTCCAGCAAGAGCAATTTTTTTTTAATTTGCAGGTTATGGTAGGCACATTCAATTCCCAAAATGTCAGGTACCTGACCATTGTGGAAGTGTGGGAAAATGGCTCTGAAATTCCAGAAAATCCGTTTTCCCGCAATATCTGCCGAGATTTGACTACTGGAGAATTTTTGTTCAGACGAAAAATAAAGAGCAGTTCCTTGCCCACAAAAATTATCCCTAGCATTTTTTCGAAAAATTAGATAGTTTTCGTGATAAATAGCCCGAACGCCGACCCAAAATTTAGCTCCAGGCCGGCTTATAGAGAGCACGCTCTGAGGGCATGACGTCCCCAAGTAAATTACTAATTTTTTAATAACTCGCGTGAAAATCAATATTTTTTAATGAATCAAAGTGCGGGTGAAAGAAGGGATCTGTGGCTACTGAGGCGTGTTTTCATCCACTCAATTCGTGCTCCTGGATCATTGGAAAACCAGGCCAAAATTCGTCTTTGCTAGATTTTTTAATGCTTCCATGGATTTATTCATATTATTTTTATTAATAGTTATTTCAGCCAATCCTATTGGATAATGGATCTTTGGGGGCTATTTTATTTATTCCGAAACAATGCTACCAATAATTCGCCCGAATTTTTTTGAATACCTAATGTGTTTTCCAAGAGGCGATTTTTGTGGATTTCTGGAGTTTTCCTGAGCGCTCTGGTTTATCGGGAATTTCTCGATGATGAACTGTCAAATCCGCTTATAATTGATATTGGGAGAAAGGTTAGAATATCCTCTTGCCGATGGTATAATTTTTTTTGGCCCAGACCCCTGGGTTCTCAGAAAAATCGGGGAAATTTCCAGTATTCTGAGGGAAAACAGCTATTCTTCTGAGTTTTCTCGAGCAGTTTTTTCTCTTTACAGTAAAATTCTTCCCGGTCAAGCATCATACCCGATGAAAGGTCATATTCTGAACTTTCCTTTGATATGTGTATCAAGTATTTTATTTGATGCATTAAAAAGAAATTTGTCTCTAAATTTGTTGTAATGGATGCCTCATTTTATTCTCGCACGCCGCCACGCCACCCATCTATAGTGTGGTCGACGGCGTCTGCTATAGTGCGTGTACACGTGGATGCTTTACTGCTGCATTTTTGTCAACAACTGACAATTTTACATGTAAACACTATCTCTTCCGTGATTTTTCAAGAATAAATTAGTAGTATTCCAGTGTAAAAAGTGAACTTCAAGTCATTATTAATTTTATTGTTATTATTAAATAATCAATTTTGAAATTTTTATTGATAAAAAACAGGAAAATATAGAAAATTATTGAGCTTCTTTTTTTTGGAGCACACGGTGAGGTATCATTTTTTTATTAAGATCATTAATATTGTTGTGGGTGAAATGACATCTGATGATTTGATAAATATTGTTCATACCTGTAGAAAAATACAAGTCGCAGAGGATTCTAGTACGCCCGTGTGTTTTATTTGTGATCAAGCTCTGACTGAAGACGTTACAACGGTTACCCGAGGACTAGAAACCCTAATAAATGTTAGCAAGACCAGGAAAGAAAACCACCATTTGTCCCTGGAGAAGGTATCGTCTTTGGAAGTTCATCGCTTGTGTAGGAAGAGGTATTCGGTAATGAAGAATGGGAAAGTTATTTTCGCAATTTTAGCGTCTACTTTCAATCCTTCTCGCCCACAATCATTCCTAGGATTGGTCTGTCCAATAAAAGCAGGCCAGGGTCTCAATTTTAAAGAAAGCGATAACTTTTTGACCCCGAGAGTGGGTAAGAGATCGATCATTTTGATGTTTCTTTTCATGGCCTTAATTATTTCGCGGTTGCGAAAATGCAATGTGGCGCCATCTACCATAGATGCCTGGAGGCCTAAACATAGAAATTGGTGTATTTTCAGGGTCCCTCATCCCAGATTTTCGGCTAGAGGCGTCTGTTTTTAAGTTTCAGAAAACTGCGAACTTTTCAACCACCATTTTTGCAAAAAATCTTTGTGTAACGGAAGAAATTGTGGGGACAACTTTTGTAGGTAATGAACTGCTCTTCATTTTTTGTCTGAACAAAAATTCTCTAGGGATCGTAGTTCGGGATGTATCGGCGGAAAACGGATTTTCTGGATCTCTAGAGCCATTTTCCGACCCTCCCACAAATTTCAGGCACCTGACATTTTGGTGGTTCAATGTACCCACTTTTACCTGCAAATTAAAAAAAAATTTCTTGCTGGACCAGATGCCCATGCTGACGGTATTTTTCGCCTTCATTTATTGGACTAATACTGAAATATCTTCATTAATAGGGCTCGTTAATAAATAAAATTAAAATAAAGTATAATTTTTTGTATATTCTAACCTTTTTGTACGTAAATTACTTTCATTTGTCCAAGTATAATCTTCAGATAGTCCGCATCCAGATTAGGAAAAATTGGAATATCATTTTGGATGATTCTATTTCTTTGCATTAAAAGTATATCTTTAAAATATGTTTCGTTGTACACATTTTTGTGGGCGTTGATGTTAAAACCTTTAGATCGATTCCAAATTAAGTCAAAGTGGTTCATTACCTTCAAATTAATATAAACTTTTTGTATTTATAAGTTATATTTATTATTTGTATTGCTGAAGATTAACAAAAACGTGGATAACTGTGTGCCCCACAATAACTCCAAGGTGGTGAAGACTATTATTGTTGACCGAGCACCAAGATTATTTCGCGAGTAGCTTTGCCCCGAGCGGAATAAGGTGCGAGGTTTATAAATGTCTTCAACACCATGGTGTATACAGTATGCGAAAACTCTTTCGAGTCCATTCAGTTTACACAAGTACGACAAGGAAAATATGAGAAAAACTGCTTGAAAGAGAGAGAAGAATAATTGTGGGCGTATCTAGTTCATCCATTCAGCATTTATACACACATATATACAAAAATATATAAAATAATAATTATTGTTACAGATTGGTTTGTTTTCTATTATGAATAAACTGTGTTGCCTTTCTTTATCAAACTTACTAAAATTTATGTACCTCTATCACTTTTTTTTATTAAAATTAGTACATCCCGTTACCTCTGACCTAAATCGTATATTCTTCAGCATAGCTGCAACTCATTCGTTCAATAAAAAATGTACCTTACGGTATACCCTCTTAAAATATATTTTGGTACGTCTATGAAATCTACTTAAATTAATGATTTATTACTCCTCGTACTTTCTGTACAGACGTAGTGGAAAAAAGTAGTAAGTAAGTAAACAAGTAAGTGTTTTTTTTCCTGGAAAATTCAAGTAGATTCGCTACAAAAACCTTTTAAACATTACCTGCCTTTTTAATGCAATATGAATATGGTTTTTATCCAAAAATTTAGATAGTTTATCCACATTTTCGCGAAAATTAAGAGTTTCCTCTGCTTCAGCCATCATTACGGAACATATAATAACAGTTAGAGCGGTAAATAAAAAGAAACCTATGATCACAGTTGAGCAAATTCCAATTTTCATAAATTCTGTATTTGATTTAATATCACCAATACCAGTGTTTGTTAATAAATTCGTGATAAAGAAAATACCAATTATGTAGATTTCGTTTACGTCTACAACAAAATATAGAAAGATTATTACAAAATAAAAAAGATCAGTCGTCAATATGTTAGTATCTATGAAGTAATGTCCGCAGTATGCCAAGTATTGACACGTAACCAAAGATTACAGAATAAAAATATAAGATGTTTCACACCAGGGCGGTTTGATTCAAGTTGCTGTCCCAAAGGGACGCCGCTCTCATAAATTATGTTTACTCGCTTTTGTTGTCAATAACGAGACCTGTAGATACCATAGAAGTTCGAAAAGCTTATTTTATTTTAAGCTATATGAGGGTTATTTGAGAAATATATATTTAAATTAATATGATTCTTTATCACAAAGGTTTATTTTTAAATGTTAATTATTTCGAAAAATGTTCGGGATATGAATTTGAAAAGGTGAGTAAACATAAACTTGAATTTTTAAAATAAATCAATTCACAGTTTTTATCCAGAATCTTGGTAATTTTGTGATACTTATTGATAATCTATCAGATATTTATCACAAATTCAATTAAATATACTCATTAGCCACCAGAATAATAGGGCCACTAAATCTTAAATTTTGATCTTTAAATAACGCGTATTTTTGGGATTGACAAGGTTAAAACAGTAAAAAGAGAAGCAGCTGCAGGATACCTTTATTAAAAAATTGTATAAATATTGTAAAATACTAAGTTTGGAGTTTGGTTTATGAGTTAAATTTAATCTATTGTCTTTCAAATCTTTCAATATACATTTAAGAGTAAAATATATACGGACTCTGGTATAGAGACTTACATACTATTTGAAAGGAAATTGATTACATGGATGATGAAAAAAAAATTTAGTAAATTTGTTCAAAAGGAAATGACCAATTCCCCTTTGGTTAGCTATAGAATTGTGTTTTTTGTGTTTTCTTGCTTAATGTACTTGTTTATATAATATCCTTATTATAAAAATAAATCCGTAATTTTGTATTAGCAAATATTACAAAATATTTGTTTAAGCTTTGCTATCAAAGAGAAAAATATTAAGATCACTTTCTGCTCATTTCAACAATTGATTAATAAATTTAAAAAATCTATACAACATAAATATAAAACACGAACAACCAATAAACACCGTTCTAAAATAACAGTGCTTGACGGGCGACGTCCCGTATAATATGCCAAATTAAATGCAAGTAAGGACGTACTGTACCATCCAAGTCACCAGACAGTCACCAGCGGCATCGGTGCTTTACGCCATAATTTCGAACGAGTGAAACATCTTATACTTTTATTCTGTAATCTTTGACGTAACGTATACTTAACTAGTGTTAAAGTGATTCAGTGTGCAGGCTTAGCCTGCGCAAACTCTCGGTGGGCCTATGTATCTTATTATTTAGGTATTTAAATTTACCTGGAAATGTATCCCATTTTTCTTTTAAAAAACCAGACTGGCATTCAATAACACCGTTAATAGCAGCACCATGGACATCCACGAACAATACATTCGAAGCATTTTGATCAAATTTATAAGTGCAGATGAAACTCAATCCAACGCTGGTAAGAAAATATAAAACAAGAATTCCAAAAAACAAAAATTTAAAAGTTTTCACTGCAACGTTGGTCGTAAAGCTTCGATTTTGAAAATAGGTTAAACATTTAAAAACTTTATAAAATTGAATAAGTTTCAATATATTCCACAAGCAATGGGTGTGATGGTTTGAAAAATTATCAATTTGGTCGTTTCCATAATGTGGTTGGTGCGGATGGAACATAATTAATTGCCAAGGGATTGCCGATATGAGATCCAATAAAAATCCGTGGGTTAAATAGTGCCTAAGAAAAAAAATTAGGTTTGTACAAGTCTTTTTACTCAAGGAGTCTTTAATCATATTAGGTTTGTTCGTAGAGCAATCACAAATGAATGGAAACTGGATGACTCACGCGCAGTGAATGAAAACCGTTCGCAGAAAGGCTCTGCGCATGGATCCAGTTTCCAGCCTTGTGATGGCTCTACGAACAAAGCTGTCATTAAGAGCTGTCTCAACCAGTCTGGAACTATTTACATTTGCCACTTTATATCTGAAGATCCGTCCATTGTCTACTCATGTCACATGTCATGTTTGTCGCCAAGTGAAAACCTAGGGCTACACAAAAATATATTAAACATACTTTTAATTAAATCAGTTTGCTACAGTCGTCAAACATTTTTGACAAGACTAGACCAGAACAATCCAGTTTGAAGCTACAGGTTACAAGTTACAAAAATAAGGAAGACCCTGACTGAATGCTCGTTGCTTAAGGTCTTCATTCCCACGAGAGGCCAATGGCATAGTCCTAAAAACGGACTAAGTGATTTATACGGACGGATCCAAAACCGAAAACGGGGCAGAAGCCGCGGTCCTTAGCAAGAAACCCAGAATTGAAATCACAGCCACCCTGGGCAGGTACGCTACCGTCTTTCAGGCTGAAGTATACGCCATTGAGCTGGCTGCAAGAGAGGTGATGAATCAACATGTTGTAAAAAAGAACATACACATCCTGTCAGATAGCCAGGCTGCTCTTAAAGCTCTGAGCTCAAACAGGATATAATCTAAGATGGTATATAGCTGTATACAATCCCTTGAAATACTAGGCAAGAAAAACAGAGTCATCTTGAACTGGGTAGGGGCATCGAGGAGTGGAGGTCAACGAGAAGGCCGACACACTCCATTTATCGAACCTGATATTCCAGTAAATTAATGAAAAAAGTTAACATTAATTACGCCCTTTTTTCATCTTCCGGTTGGAAGTTATATTTGGTACCTCATTAAACATGAGACAAAGTTCTGCATGAAAACGCGTGCGAGGGCGGAGAAAATGGCCCCAAAAGACCAGAAAAATAGGTTTTCAGTCAATATCTCCTAAAATATGGCAGTTAGAGATTTTTGGTTCAAATAAAAATTAAAGTTCAGTTAATTTTCTATAAAAATGGTCCTTATGATTTTTCTCGAAAATTTGACCAGTTTCGAGAAAAACGCCACCAAGCGCACCTCGAATAATGAGCTTCTGTGCTGTATGCAGGAGAGCACAGTCCGTGTATTTACACATCAGCGGGGGGACAAATTATTCAATAACTTTGTGAAAAATGCATATTTTCTCATGATTCAAAATTCATGTGAAAGAGGAATTCTGCTGCTATCATACCCTGTGAATTGAGTTACGCTTGACTCTTTTGGCCATATCGGAACACGAGTCAAACTTTCTGCTCCCGGGCAATTTTGACCTCGCCAGGAATTTGTTCCTATTTTTTTTGTATTGCACTAATATACTCAAAATTTTCTTGATTATGGGTCCTCATTTGTCATCCCTGAAATTTGTATACCCTAATTTTTTTTTATTTTCTTTTGATGGTTGTTTATTGAATCCCAAATTTTTGCTATTTTTGGATCGCGGGGAAATCTTGTGAACAACCATCAATTAAAAATTTATACATTTATCTATAATACATCATTTGAAAGCTAAGAATGTCTACCTTCCGATTGTGCAATTACTTTTTTTGACGAAGTCGTCCATTTTTCAATAAAATTAGAAAACGCGGGCTCAAGGGAAAAACGCAATTTTTTTGTGGTTTTTTTCTCCCCGCTCTTTATTTCTAACATTTTAACACCTTTTAACTAGTGTAATGGGGGAATTCCCACCTTTCCATCGATGTATATAAGTCATACCTTTGATACCCCGGGGAAAAACCAGTATATCTAAATGTATACGCTATAATTTATTACTTTCGTTACTCCGTCGTTCGCCGCGCTTGTGCTCTACGTGGCGCTCGTGTCGTCTGCTCATCTATTTGTGGTTCGTGTGAGTCACGCCAGTGTTCGAATTATAAAGACAGCGATAATATGTTATCCCAAGAGGTAGAATTAGAGGAAACTGTAGACTCAGAAGAAGTTGTTGACGAGGTAGAGCTAGAGGAGCTCTAGACCCAGAAGAAGTTCTTGACCAAGAATCAGATGATGACCGGTGACGAACAGATTTATGTCATAATTGCAATGTATTTTTATATACTTTTTTCATCAATTCACGGACAATTAACCCGCGAATCTCTTGTACTTTTGTTAAAAATTTTCTATGTAATATTTTAGTCTATAATGTATTATTCTTGTATTCTTATATTGTGTTCTCCCGTTGATAAATAAATAAATAAATAAAAAAATATATATTTTTCTATAATAAATGAAACATTAAGAACGTTTATAACTCGTTATTCCAAAAACCTCAATCAGTCTGGTTGCAAAAAAATTTGCAAAAATTTGCGGAGAATCTGCAAGAAATTGTTGCTAAGTATTATGGGTAAATATTCTTCACTCTTGAGGCATTTTCAGTTTTCCTTACCAAAAGCCTAATGAAGTTCAGTTTTTTGCCACATGTGCAAAGCTGATTGTCGCTAGATTCAGATCCACTGGTGAGGTCCATCTCGGTAGAATTAATCTTGTAGCCCGTTTTCCTAATAAGTATATCATGAGGCCTCATCTGAGAGGAAAACAAGACCCTCGAAAACATAAATATCCATCAAAAGTGTCTGGTTTCTCATTTATGGCACCGAGGATTTTCCCAATCTGTAAAATGAGGTGGCGCCATCTACAATTGGTTTCTACAATCCAAAACATTGAAAATAATGGATTTCCAACACCCCCAGCTCAAATTTTGTACAAAACTTGCATATTTAACAAGTCTCAAAATTTCCGATATTTCAACTCGATTTTTTTGCAGAAAATATCAATGTTGCGAAAAAAATCATGAGGACCATTTTTGACCTGAACTTCAATTTTTATCTGAACCGAAAATCTCTAACTGCCATATTCTAGGAGATATTGGCTAAAAACCTATTTTCCTGGTCTTTTGGGGCCATTTTCTTCGCCCTCGCACGCGTTTTCATGCAGAACTTTGTCTCATGTTTAATGATGTACCGAATGCATCATGGATGAAAACAGGGCGTCATTAATGTTAACTTTGCCTTTTTTTCCTCCTTCATTTACTGGACTATGAACCATTTTTTGGCATTACAGAAAGCAATGCTAGGCTAGATCAGCCATAGCTACCTGGGCGGAGGGAGGAACCTACACGTACTGGGCAGACATACCGAGGCTCTCTAGCTCGAAGGACTTCTTATACTGCCCTTTGAATACCAAAATTAAGCAGATCCTGGAATGGAATAGGACGAACCTACGCATCGGGGCAGCTTACAGGACATTGTCAACTAAATTACCACCTAAAGAAGATTAGACTGGTTCAGACCTCGGACTGTCAGTTCTGTAATTTGGATGACGAAACTGCGGAGCACATACTATGCTAATGCCCAGCTTTGGACAGGGTAAGGTATAACTTATTCGGTTTCAGTACCTTAGAGCCGAACGACTTCAAAAAAGTATCACCAAATACGGACATCGTCAGAAGCACTGGCTTGTGGGGTGAATTGTAATCCCTAGAGGTGAGCCACTATAGACCTTACAGAGGTCGCAGTAGAGGTGGCGAGAGGACCCCACTCACATAGAACCTAATCTAACCTAAATGCTCGATGCGATCAAGGAATCAAAAAAAAGAAATCTTAGACTGCGAATGTTTTAAAGATAATAGACTTACCAAGCTGTATAGGCTGGATGTACTTTCAGCTTTCCATTACCGTCGAAATATCCAACATGAAGAGATAAATACATGTCAACATATAATGACAGCTGGCAAGCAAATTCGATCCAATTGATGTCTAACGCAAAAGGAGGTAGACTAATTAACAGAATGATGACAATTCCTTGTGAACTGATCAATAGAGCTCTTAAAATGCACCATACTTTAATGAAAAGTCCTTCGGGATTTATAGTTGCAGGTAAAAATAGGAAATTGATAAACCAAAATGGACCTAGCTTGCTTCTGTATACTTGGAAATATTCTGGCCATGTTTTGGTGACGTTGACGAATCCGTCTCTATATAAAATATAAATACAGACAGTGTAAAGTGTTTTTAAAGAAACTTACACTTCCACTTCTGTTTCACTAACCGCCTGTAGTTCGGACTCGACCATTTCTATCTTTTCAACTTCCTCCAGGATATTGGTATCGTATTTTGTTTTTTCCAAAAAATAGAATTCTTTTGGAAAAACTTTCAAAATATTATACAATACCGAATATTCTATACATATTAATTTACAGTCGGTGCTGGTTATCACCGTATGTTTTTTCGGCAGACAATAGATCGTCTCTAACAATCCCAAAGAATTTCCAGGACCAATAGTGCTCTCCAACGAATGGCTCGAGTCATACAATTTGCAGAATCCTTCTTGTAGTATAAACATAGTTCTAGTAGGATCGCCGAACAAGTATACCATTTCGTTTTTTGGAAGCAGCCAGCATTTCACTTCTTTTTCAATCAACTGAAACAGATGAAATGGGCTGTTGAATAGATCTCCAAGTGCAGCAATTTCTTGCAAGGTTAGTTTATTGGAAATGATGATTCTTGCATTCTGTTTGACTTCATGCAATTCTTTCTTATTGCAACATTGCTGCCAACCCAACAATTAGTAGAAAAAAAAATGTGAAGGAATTTATTGGAACATACTATCTAAAGCTTATTAATTATTATTTAAAATGAAGAAAAAGCTCAAAGAAAAAAACTGAGTAAATCATTGTTTATTATCAAATTACAAATGACAAAACTTCAGTCACCAAAATCAGCTGATAGGTATCATTCAATTCGATTGGAAATAGTTAGTTGGTTGGTAACACAAAAAAAACTAGATTTCTTCCTAGAAAGGATGCATGCAATAAAAAATGTCTCCCCAGGAGAAGAAATCTTGCGTCTTGCATTGCATCGCACCATGTCAAGCAGCAATCAAGTGTCAGGAAAGACATATTTATTAACTTACAACTTGGCCCTCTGACGTTTCAAGGTAAACAAATACGATTGTCGGATGAAGTAAAATATCTTGGGTTTATCCTAGACCCAGGCTTAACTTGGAACCGACACCTCCAGCACGTGATCAAGAAAGCAGAGGTGACCTTCATGGTTGCCAAACGCACTTACGGCACTAAATGGGGACTTAGACCCAGCATGGTACACTGGCTGTACAAAATGGTTGTCATTCCCAGGATCACATGTGCATCTCTGGTATGGTGGCCAAAGATCAGACAATCCTCTGCTATGCTAAAACTAAGCAAGGTCCAAAGACTTGCATGCATTGGCATTACAGGGGCAATGAGAACTACTCCTACAGCGGCGCTGGAGACAATGCTAGACCTTCCTCCGCTACATTGTGTCATAATGTGCGAAGCAAGGGCAGCACGCAGCACTAACCCGACTGGAAAAAGCATCAGACCATGACGTGGCACATGGAAGAGGACACACAGAGATAAGGCATGTGGATGATGACATTTTCAAAATGCCAACAGACCACATGACTACCAAATATATCTTTCGCAAGAACTTCGAGATTGTCATCAAAGATCGAAAGGAGCTTGAGAAAGAGAACGCACCGCCACTTAGTAGAGCGAATGAACTGATCTGGTATACAGACGGATCAAAAAATGAACTCGGCACCGGAGCGGGCATATACAGCAAGACGAGCAAATATGAAGGGATCGTCTCGCTTGGCAAATACGCTTCTGGCTTTTCAGCAGAGGTCTATGCAATACTTGCATGTGCAAGGGCTAATAATATGAGAGCCTACAACAACAGGCAGATCAGGATCTACAGTGACAGTCAAGCCGCCCTTAAAGCACTACAGAGCTATAGGGTGACATCTCGGCTAGTATGAGAATGCGGCGAAGAACTTAGAAGACTGGCGGCTCGGAACAGTGTAACACTGGAGTGGGTTCCAGGTCATAAAGGAATCACAGGCAATGAAAAAGCTGACGAACTCGCAAGAGTATGATCGCCAACTCTGATGAACGGACCCGAATCTGCTGTGGGCATCCCCAGATGCTTCACGAGGTCATGGTTAAAAGGGTGGTTGAAAGAACAACACAATAAAAACTGGAAGAATACGACCAGGCAAATATATGGGAAGAAATTCATAAAAGAACCATCAGAAAAAGTGGCGAAAGAACTGCTCTCAATGAGCAAGAACAAACTACGCACATAACGGGGCTACTTACGGGACACTTTCCCTCAAAGGAGCACCTAAACAAAAAAGGGGTGTAGAACGGAGACCTTAGATGCAGAAGATGCAAAAAGGATACCGAAACAGCTCTGCATATACTATGCAACTGTGAGTCGCTGGACCTCAGAAGGCAGAAACTGTATGGTAGACCCCAAATGACTCCAGAAGACTTCCACAACCAACCAGTAAAGAACCTGTATGAGCTAATACAGGGAGCGGAATGGCTGAATAGGTTGTAGTCAGAACACTAGGAGTATCCACAATAAGCCCAGGAGGCTGAGGTGGTACCGGAGAAGGGACGGCTCCTTAGAAAAAAAAAACTTACTGCAAGAAAATAGCTGTCGACATTTTCGAAAAGTGGGTTTTCCTGTAATGCATTAACTCCAGAAATTTGAATAAGTGCGGCTAAAGATGTAACAGCAGTTTCTTGAATAAACTTTTTACTTTTTTCTCTATAAAACGCCGGATTTATCTTTAAATACTCGATCATTTTTTTCTTCATATTTCTTGTGACGTGATAAAAGTCTGAAAAACTATATTCTTTCATTAAAATATTGGTACACAATAACTTCAATCACTCCAATTATTCCCCTACGTTTGACCAGCCAATTTTTTATAAATATACCTCTCTACCCCACACAAATATTTTTCTTAACTTCTCAAACTTGAACCGTCCCACTAAAAGACTGGTACAGAGTCACAGGCTAGTTACATACGGATAGATGGAGTTTAAGCGTTCCCAGCGCCCATAATTTAAGAAAATTGCGGCAAATTTGAATTTATCACATGAAAATAAAGATATTTAAGATAATTTCTATCAGAACAATTTACTTTATGAGTTCACCCATATCTACAAGTTGCAATATAGACACTGAGAGGTTTTCATTGAATTAATAATAAGTTCTCAAAATAATCTAAAATGCCCTCGATTTGTTGTTGTCCAGTGTGGAATGGATAAGAGATAAGGTGACTATTTAATTGAACTCTCTTTTAACTTGAATCTGTTGATCTTGAATGACATAGCTCCATTGTTGATTGCTTTTTTGAACATTTTATTTATTATTCAATTCAATTCAGAGACAGTATACTTTCAGCTCCAACTGATCGGTTATCCTCCAGAACAATATGACCGACATGTCAACGCCAGGTGTTCTGGAATGGAGTATACCAAGGTCTCTAAAGAATATAGGTTGAAGGTCATTATGACGTCGCCATATTTCGCGTCATCGTGCCTGACGCATTTATAAGTTTACCATTGTTCGGTTATTTTTGGTGCTTGTGGTAGTTTTTCATCATTTCAAGTTTCGTGTAATTTTATTTTCTTACTCTAGGAACCATGGGTGTATACTCCCTTATGGTGGTTAATTATACTTTTAATTGAACCTTTTTGACGACTTACTTTTTCAAATACCACTTAGTTTCTATATATCCACTACAGACGGAGTTTAAAAACGCCAAAGCAATTAATTGTCCAAGCCAGTAACATTTTAAAAATAAAAATGTTAATATGATTATTGTTATGATGAAGAAACCGCTTGAAGCTTTGGGTAGAAAGTCTCCTATGCCGGTGTAAAAAGATGTGGTAATTGTAAAGTACAACGATAAAATAAAGGTGCTCTTAGGATCTGGAGCGTGGTGGTGGACATCGGTAGAGTTTAACTGAAATAAATTAAAGAAATATGGTAAATAAAAGCTTCAAAAATCAAGTTTATTGAACACTTACAAGATACCAAGCATCAGTTTCTTCACAAATTACATTAAGGCATGTACTTATATACAATAAACAACTACAGTAATATACAGCTAGTAGCATATATAACAGAGTATTAACAGTTCTTTTTGCCTAAAACCAATTAAATTTGAAAAAGACATTCACTGAGACCTTTAAGACATTCACTGAGACCTTTAAGACATTCGCTGAGAACTAAAAGACCTAAAGGACGACAATGTCACGTTGGGAGACTTGTTAAAACTATTAGTAGAGCTTAAGTCTGAGTCTGGTTGTATAGTCTGTACAGAAAGTACGAGGAGTAATAAACCCTAATT
>CAJUYI010001137.1:388-16558 GCA_910591695.1 Galerucella pusilla
AATTTGCCTTAACTGAAGAATTTAGTGATGGAAAGTTCACCAATTATTTTGTCTTCATTTAGTCTACATGACTTGTATCGTACAAAACTTGTCGAATCCGCACAGCTTCGATTAATTTTTCTTCCATGGTTTTCAAAACACACCGTGAGCCGTGATCTTCTGAAAAAAACTGCGGCAACTACACTGCGTACCGCAGGGTCACTTTGCACCAAAACTGCGTCACGTCACGCTGCGAAGAAATGTGCGCATGTTATATTCACAAAAACTCACCGTGACTCACGCTGCGTCACCTCACCAAGCTGCGTCTCACTTTGCGGCTGGCCTTAGTGGAAGGTAACATTGAAAATGAGTTTGTGCGCATGGGGGCGGACGCCAACACATTTGGCGCTTGCAGAATTCACCAAGGTTTTGTCTCCAATGTGTTCAATATTCACTTATTTGACTATACCTACCTTGTTTTCGAACTAGAACTTAGAGGATCGATTTGAATTCAAGTAAACACTTCTGCTGTCCAGTGATTGGTTATATTGCCGTTTCACACTGTCAATGACATTTGTCCGTTGTCATTATTAATTGATTGAAGTCAATTTGAAAGGATACCATCTCTCAATAATCTTCCCCATTTTCTCGTAAGGCGGTGAGAAATTTCGGTTACTACATAATTTCAAATGAGCAATAACTTCTGCATGAATTTGGAAGGAAAAAACTGGAAATTAAGTCTCGCAAAATATATTTAACTTCATATTTCATCGCCATATTTTTAGAAACTAATAAATACATTGAAACTTATAATATAAATAATAAAAAAAACTATGTAAACATTGTCAATTAAATCTGGATTGAAGATCTTCAAACACTACTAGCACTAGTGCTCCTCCCATTCCTCGGATAATGTTCACCAAAGCACCTTTATAGAACGCATCAAGTCCTTCGTGTTTTGCTATTTTAACTACACAATCAAAACCGCTTTTGTACATGACGTCATGTTCGTGAAGTCCAGATTGCATCATCATTCTTCTTCCAACTGTATCAAACGGATACGAAATAAGTCCGGAAATTGTGGTTACACTTTGAGCCATAATAAAAAACACATAATATGGAGTCGTGTGAGGATCGCACAGTAGCGCTTTAGCCGTGTCAAACATTCCAAAATATGCAGCTCGATAAATAAAAATACCTTGAATTAATATAAAAAATCCTCTGTATAAACCAAAAACCCCGTCGGTTCTCAACGTTGTTGTTAAACAATTTATAATACCCGTGTAATGTCTTTCGTGAAGTTCTCGGCCAACGTCGGCCGCCAAACGAGTTCTTGCAAAATCTAGAGGGTAAACTATACACAAAGATGTCGCTCCGGCTGCTCCTCCGGATGCCAAGTTACCGGCGAGAAATTTCCAAAATTGTGCTTTTTTATCCACACCAAGCAGAAAATAACGCTTGTAATAACCTTTGAAAGCAAAGTTTAAAGATTGTGCTGGAAAATACATTAGTATATTGCTCAAGTTACCTCTCCAATAACTACGGAATCCTTGTTCTCTTGGTATTCGAACGAAAGCATCTAATATTCCTCTATAGGCGTTATATGAAGCTATTTGTTTATTGGCTCGCTGGAGCTGTAAAATTAGTTTGACTCGTTCTATTGGGGCGACAATAGTTTTAGCTACTATAGCGGAAATACCACCTATCATAAAATCTTTTGTAAAAGGCATATTGAAATAATTTACATCTCAACTAATTCGTTTTATATAAAGTATAAATATTTTTGACATTTCTACACACCGTTACCTTGCCATTTTCATTTTCAGTGTAGTACGGAGCACGTTACACTAAAGTCGATGTTCAAGCCAATCTTCAAATACTCAGCGACCTGGGGGTCAGTTACTCAGTTTTCGACCCCTCGCTGTGTTGCGAAGAGAAAACATGAAAAATACAAGTTTCGGTCACACGTGAAATTGCGAATGTTCGCTATAAACCTTCGCTTCGTAGCGAGTACTTGGCCGTCACCCTGCTGTCATTGTAATTGTACCTATTATTATTCTCTGATAAGTAAACAGTAAAAATATAGAATAATCGACGAAATTATACATTAGAAGGACATGTAGCTGTTCAGGCAGAACGATGAAAGAATCAATGAAGTTATTTGCTATTGATAATTGAGAACAAGCTGAACATAACCAAATAAATAATATCCAGCCATGTCCACGAAATCCGATAAGCGAATTATCGGAAAAGCAATTTATTAATGTTTCGTATATCGAAAGAATTAACTGGATATTTGGTGAACCCGTAAACCGTGTTACTCCGTTCTTAACGCCCGATATGTGTGAACATATTTGTAAATTTGTCACTTATTAAATTTAAATGTTTTGAAACATATTGCTTCTCGGAAATTCTTGTGCCTCCGATCTCTCCACCTTCTTTGGACATATTTACTAACTATAATTATTTAACTGCATACAAAAAATGAAAAAATACGGTTAATTTGATTATCATTAATGTCAGATGACATATAGAGTAAGATCAGAGCGATAAAACACGATAAAACACGTTCTTAGTAGCATCTCGTGTTCTTTGAATACCCGTGTGTTTGTGGAGCCTAATGGCACCTGGGCAGGTATCAGGTGATGAAGGTAACTAAAAATAAGAGTTACTATACTTAAATTTGTATGCCTGATTTTTATATGTTTTGTAGAATAATATTCTAAAGTAGTATCATAAGTATCAGACACTTTCCATGAACCAAAACTTTTGTAGGACGCTTTAAAGCTCCACAAAAAATAAATAAACTTTATTTATTTTCACATGTCTGACTTTCAAAAATGTTTTTAAATTATATGTGCTTCAACAGACCCGAACTATACTGAATACTATACGTTGTGCATGAAGGGCACATACACAGACTGAAACATTGAGTTAATATATAAAAGAAGGGGAACCGAGTTACTATAGACGTCTCACTCGCTCTGGAACGCATTCATAGTGCTCTCGCTTTAAAGCTTTGGTCCATGGATAGTGTCTGATACTTATGATAATCATTTCACAAAGGAGAAAACTCTACTGGAAAATGTTTTAAATGCCAATAATTACCCGGCAGAATTTGTAAATAAAGAAATCAAGAATATAGAGAAAGGCTCATTGTTAATACCCCATATTAATAACAATAATATTAATAATTAATAATTTTTAAAAACTTGACAATACCGTATGTTAGGGGTTTGTCAGAAATAATTAAGAAAATTGGTAATCAATTTAATATTCGAACCAGCTTTAAATCTAACAATACTTTGAGATCCAATCTTAACAAAAACGAAACCAAAAAATGAAGAACAATCTTCAAAAAATTGTATATATCAGATATCTTGTGAATGCGACAAATTCTATTTAGGTGAGACATCTAGTCCGAATAAGTGAACATAAAAAATACATCAAAGATAGGGAGTTCTTTAAGTCAGGTATTTGTAAACATGCTTGGGAAGAGGGGCATAAAATTCAATGGGATTCGAAAAAAATAATATTGAAAGAACCCAATAATAAAAGACGAAAAATCAAAGAAAGTGCTTTGATACAACTAAATGCAGATAAATGTGTAGCTAGTATTTCAGCCGAATGTAGTCAAATTTGGTTACCAATGTTAGAAAGAGAAATTTCCAATAATCAATTACCTGCGTTATCAGGATAGCATCATAAGTTTTTATTCAGGTTTTCTTATGATTTATCATTGGAATAGTTGTTAATCGATACATACTTCAATACACAAAATCACCAAACTGAGTTATACATGTTTTGAAAACAAAAATGATCATACACAAAAAGTAACAACAAACGCGTTTTATTAACAACATTTCCAAAATAAGATAAAAAAACGCTATCCCAATAAAAACCGTTCCTGGAACGTGCACTTCACTGGATTCCATTTCTAGTAGACTATCATATCGTTAGAATGTCATAAAATAAAATATTTTATTTCACATTTTACCAGAGGTGTGATCTATGAATGGATTTTAATAAAATTTGACAACAAAGTTTTGTAGTCTTAAACTCCAAAATATTATTGATTGTCTAGTTGTCATATTTTTTCGTTGTGTCAGATAGGGACCAAAAATTATTTTATTAATTTTATTACTAGTTAATCTTGACAACGGTAGCTGGAACGCTACCGAAACGTCGAAATAAAAAATAAAAAACATTATTGTGGTTTGATTCCCAAAAGAATAAGAGAAAAAAGAGTAAGTAATGCCACAAGGAACTTACAGAAGATACTACTTTAGAATATTATTCTATAAAACATATAAAAATCAGAACTCTTATTTTTAGCTACCTTTCTCACCTGATACCTGCCCAGGTGCCCTTAGGATAGCTCCACAAACACACAGGTATTCAAAGCACACGAAATGCTACTGAGAAACTAATATTTTTTCATCTATTTGAAAATAAGTTATGTCTTATCGCTCTGGGATCTTGAACTAATATGATTTTTCATAGTTTAGAAATTTTTCATCTTTTTGAGGCTAGAATCTAGAATAACTGAACCAGTATGTCTAGCTCATGTTTTGCTGTGTTGCCACATCGCGCACTCGCTTCCAAGCGTATACGTTACGGCTGTGTTACGAATGGTGGTCAAAAATTAGAAAACGCATTCTATATCATTCTCTATAGTAGCCTTCGGTATGTAACGTATCCTTAAATTAACGTATGAAGTCAAAAATTGACTTAATAATTTACATTCTCAACCAAAACGAAAAGAAAAAAATGAAGCGTGAATTTATTAATCGCTAAGTTTCTTAAGGTCAAATTCGAGATCAAATTGGACTGGGGAGCAAGGTCCAACATCTTTAGGTCCAGCTGCACAGCCTACCCAGTTACATTGGCATTTTTTCAGTGCCATGTTAAAGTTGCTCCAACTCGGATCCGGTGGAGTTAATAAGGACTCTGAAGAAATGCGAGCCACACCAGTGCAGTTCTTAAGCCGACTTTTATTCGACTGGGATTGTTCCGCTAGAACTGTACTAGCGAAAAAGTTGAAAATATTGAGAGAATCATGTGAGGCGAGTGTTGATTTAGTGCCGAAGATAAATCAGGAGAGATATTAAAAAATATATGAAAATTTTGAAGAGTGACGTAGAAGCAATGGTTAATGAAGATGTATTATTAGCTTATACGAAAGGAAAATCAGAGGATTATTCTCCTAACTACTGAAAATAAAATAGAAGCGGAATAAATATATTACTTAGAGGTCAAATGTTTGATTGTCTAGCAATTCCATTAATTCAATATTCATCATCTACCCATTAATTTCATTAAATATTGAATTATTTATGTATTTTTCATATTTAAATTACACAATTGATATGATAAATTGATAGTTGAGTTGTTCAGGGAAAGCATAGACACGCAACTACAAATCCAACTGTACAGAGTATCCCAGTCCAATCACTTTCTTTTTAAAACTATAGAAAATGCTCAAAATGTTATCTATAGCAGCACCATCGATAATATGATTTCAATCAATATCCTTTTGTATTTTAAATACTCCCCAAACATCGTTTTGTGACACTCTGTACAATACACAATCTTAGAACACAAATATGTTCTAAGGTCACAATTAATAGTAGAACGGATTGAAATACAGGGTGTCTCATTATATTCTGACTGTTTTTAAGAGCTTATATCTTCGAAACGATTCTGGATAATAAGATGCGGTTTACACAGTTAGGTTTAAAATTACCGTAAGTTTTGTTGTGACACATTTATATAAATGGCCTACTTCCGGTTTACCCGCTAGAAAAGTGGCGTATTTTCAGAATACAGCAGATGTAGTTTTTTAAATGGGATACCCTGTATATTTGGCAATTTATTGAAAGACGCATATTTTTACTTTATAACGATACTTTAAAGTTTTAAATCGGTGCACAGAAAGCGAAGTTAGATAACTTTAACTAGGATACTGTAATGATTAAGATATAAAGTTGGAACTTTATTATATAGCTAATTCCTCAATAGTAGCAGGCATCGGGTTGTAGACTCTATCTTTTACAAATCACTATACAAAAAAATCTGGAACAGTCAGGTCTGGAGAATTTGGAGGACATTCTATTGGACCAGTCCTACCAATCCAATTATTTCCAAATTGTTGTTTAACAGATTCTCTTGCTATGTTGGAATAATGGGGTGGAGCCCCGTCTTCATGAAAGTAAACATTTGGGTTCAAAATACCATCTTGTTCTAACTGGTTCAAGCACAATGTGACGTTCTTTCAATGATCGCAATATTTTTGTGATGTGACATATTAACGCCTCCTTGATTATTATGTATTAATAAGATATCTGAATCATTACAGTATCCCAGTTAAAGTTATCTATCTTCGCTTTATGTGCACTGATTTTAAACTTTAAGGTACCGATAAAAAGTAAAAATATACGCCTTCCAAGAAATTGCTAAATATACAGGGTGTCCCATTTAAAAAATTACATCTACTGTATTCTGAAAATACGCCACATTTCTAGCGGGTAAACCGGAAGTACGCCATTTATATAAAAGTGTCACAACAAAACTCACGGTAATTTTAAACCTAACTGTGTAAACCGCATCTTATTATCTGGAACCGTTTCGGAGATATAAGCTCTTGAAAACAGTCAGAATATAATGAGACACCCAGTATATAATTTTATTATTTTCCATTAAAATCACATTTATTGGAACGTTGAGAGAAATGAATACAAGCAGTACCTGAATCGTAATAAGTGCTTTTATGTGCTTTTAATAAATGCATACTTATCATAGTCTGATCAAGTTCAAACACTGATACTGCAATTTTGGTTATATGTAGAAATACTAAATGGGCTGGAATTTATTTTATATAAATATTAAAGAGAATTGATCAATTACTACAAGTATTTATATCGGTATTTATTAGTGTAAGTAATAGTATATTATTCAACAAGCATATAATGATGCGGCTATTATTCACGAGGGTGCCTGAGTAAATTAGCCATTATATGCGAGTAGAATACTATACTTCGTCCGCGATTATGAATTACCTGTTTAGTTATACATTTTTTTGCAAAACTAAAACACTATAGATTATTCTCGAGTTTATTACATTTATAAAGCTTATTACTTGTTATGCTATTCAACAAATTATATATTTAATAAGTATTCAATTCACTGTCTGATTCACTTTCCATATTAAACTTTCTAGGAATATCAATCAAGCACCAGTATAGTTATTGAAATTCTTGCAATTAGCAATAAATTATAATTCAGAACGTCACTTTTGCTTTTGACATACATCCTAATACCCTAGACATATTGCATTTTATTGCATAAAAAACGATTTGCTCCTGTAATTTACAACATCTTGATTCTATCAAATATAAAGTCTTCATAGCCTGATGGTTTATGGCTCTGACTTGGTGAAGCGAGGAATTTCAGGCATTTATTTAACATAGGTATTGTGTCGTTCAAAATAATTACGTATGTGTCATGTGACCTTTTTATTATCCACACCTACCATTCACTGGTGAATAATGTACGTCATTATACTTGAAGAAGCACACGTAAAATGTTAAAATTATCAAATAGTCGTGGACAAATATATTTAGTATTTTTTTTGCAACAATAAGGGATTTTTGCCAGTAAAGCAGGGTGTACACTATGTAGCAAAACCTGCCATTTACCAGATTTGTGTATCATCTAGCAATGTTATATAACATTTGCTAGAGGTGGAAAAAGTAACTTTTGAAAAGTGCTATATAACACTGTTCGAGACACTGTTATACAGTGTGGAGCAGCCAAATGGAATCAATTCGATAACGAATAAATGAGAGCGTGTTAGGAAAAACGCTTGGACACGTCGATTAGTATTTCTAGATGCGCATTTTTTCAAAAAAAATAATTATATAGGGTGTGTCATGAGACAGTGGCCGATACCAACTTTCTTATTTTAAATACAACCCCCTGTATATTTTTAGTTTTTTGGATTCTTCAGAAAATTCTAGACATAATTCATGTACAACGTCCCATATCTATCTTCAACTGTTTAGGAAATATTAAGTGTTTTCAGATGTATTACAAAAATTAACATTGAAAAAAGAAAATTATTTTATTTCACAAAAAATGTAAAAAAACAAAAAAACATTAATTTCAATGTAAGAGATGTACAAAATGTTCGCCTCGAACGTTTTGGCAACATGCTAATCTGATATAGAAATGGTATGGGACATTGTACATGAATTATGTCTAGAATTTTCTGAAGAATCCAAAAAACTAATAATATACATCAGGGGTTTGTATTTAAAATAAGAAAGTTGGTATCGGCCACTGTCACATGACACACCCCATATAATTATTTTTTTTTTGAAAAAAATGCGCATCTAGAAATACTAATCGACGTGTCCAAGCGTTTTTCCCAACACGCTCTCATTTATTGGTTATCGAATTTATTCCATTTGGCTGTTCCACACTGTATGTAGCAGTTTCTGCTATATATAGAAAAAATTATGCTATCCATCGGGAGTCGATAAAGATCATAAGAAATATTGCTACATCTAGCATTGCTATAATATATGTAGCAAGTTTATACAAATATTTTTCGTCTAGCATCTGCTATATGTAGCATTTTAGTTTCATCACTTCACAGTTGTAGCCTCCTGTCACAGCCAACTTCTCGCGGACATCTCTGAATGTCGTGTTTTTTCTTTCAATCTTGTGACCGATCATGCCAATGAATTATTTAAAATCTTTTGAGGTGCACTTTATTTCGCGTTTTATGGCCATATTCTCCGTTCCAAGCTTAAGCTGCAATTAGTGAAGCCAGGCTAAAATGTAAAGCTCGACTTAAATTACCTTATCATGCACCGTAGATAAATAAATAAGGCTTTGTTAAGCCATACATAAATTCGGCAACACCCTAAAAATCTTGAAATGTAAAGTTAACCTAATCTAGAAAATTTCAACAAATGTCAATTTCGTTTTCTACAAGTTTCAAAAGAACGTATTTTTTTATTATTATTAAACATGAATTCAATTTTTGATGAAAAAGTTAAGGTGAGACGGGTACCGAATTTTACAAGTGATGCATTTAATTGCCAATAAATACGCATGTATATTGAAAGACAAAAAAAACGACAGGACATCTTCTACTTCTACATATTCTACAATTAATCGAAAACTTTAATTCGTCATCTAGCACCGGCATATATAAAAGATACAAGAAACTTAGGTTATATAATGTCAAAATATCTGGCTTAACAAGATAAGCCCTAGATTTTGAGGGCTTAATTTAAACCTTAAACCTTATTTTATAGCACAGGCACAGGAATCACTAAAAGTGACTTTTTTGTATAGCAAAAGTTATACAGAGTCCGGGACCGGACAAATATCGAAGAAAATATAAGTTTTGTGAAAAATCTTTTTATACCACAAATTTCACTCCAGCTTAAACTATTATTTGAAAATATTTTGAAATATACAGGGTGTTCCAATAAAGTGTGGCGTATCAAAGTTATATTTTTTCTTATGGAACACGCATATTTTGTTGCATTTTCTGATTGCCCCTGAAAAATATGATACTCCCTCATAATGGTTCCATATACCTAAATACAGAGGGTTCCGAGTTATGCTGACTGTTTTAAAAATGTGAACATTTCGAACAAAATTAATAACTCATTGATATGACAAATTCTAGCAGATTTTTCTCTTACATTGACATCATTTTCTGTAAACATGTTAGATAGAGACATAAATGTCAATGGATTTAATAGAGAAAATGGTTTCTTCTAAGAATTCACAAATATAAAAAATGCTTATACCTTATGAAGTAGAATAGGATAAATAATATGAATGAGTGTTTTATGTTTTAAACAAATTTCTTATCCAGTAGCAATTGGGTAGTTTAAACAGTTTAAAATAAATCAAAATAGCCAAACCCATATGTCATGTGCCAAAATGACAAACTGTTCAATAAGTGTTCCTCAGCATTACCAACTAAGTACCTCATTTTTTGTGGTAATTTGTGGTCTGGGTTATTCATGGATGTATGAGCAAACATTAGATAAAATCTTCTCAGAATCATTGAAGTGAATGTGTTTTTTATTGATAAACAAACAGAGCTTGCCAAATCATAATAAACAGCCTTGAACCAAAATTATTTAGCAAAATCAAGTTCATTGTTGAAAATGCAAGTGAATATTCTGATTGCTTATTTATATAAACTGACAAAATTAACTTGGAATGTTTATATGATTACACGATATAATTTAAGAATATTACTAATAATATTCTAAAAATTAAGATTTTGAAACTGATATCAATAGCAGGTAGTGTGAAAGTAACTAATTAAAATAAAGTGATATTTGCTTTATTTATTCTTTGCTTGAGAAATATAGCTCTGTTGCAGTACCCAAGAGAATAAACTCCACACCTCCTGTTAGAGTTGATCTTAGAGTACTATTTAATAACAGATGGCTTTTGTTTGCATCATTTACATCTATTGCTCCCACAATACATGTGTGATATTTTTTCTATGAATAAAATATAACTTCATCCAAAAGTGGAAATAAGCAATATATACATATCATAAACAAGCATAGTTTGATTATGCATTTAGTTTTCAAAGTGAATTTCAATATATTTTTTATCTTATACAAAAAATTTCCTTGTTCCTTTTCAATTTTAATACTTTTATTGATTATATAATGTACATGTGTCTCTTGACCAGCTCATGCCTTGATTTTTGAGTAGGTCTATATAGATTAGTGCATAAGCATAATGATCCTATTGTTATGCATTTATGGAAGCTTTATTACTCTCATCTACCTACTTATATAACAACATAAAGCAAGGTTACTGAAAGTAATTTCTTTAGTGAACTATTTAATGATTGCCTAAAGAAAATAAAATGGTTATGAGGAATTGGACAATAATTGTTTATATTTTCAACTTTATCAATTTTTGCATTCACCATATTTGAGTACTTACCTATTTATTTTAATAAGAATTGAATTTGTTACACAAAGGTAATGTGAATGGGAAAATTCATAACATCTGTAGGTGAGTACCCCCACTAGTGCTGCATCTCTTAATTTTTTTATTGAATATTCAGAGGAAACAGTCTAATTAATTGAATTAAATAACATCGTACTTAACATACATGTATTGAAATATGATATATAAGTACATTAGTTCTATAAATAGCAATGTTTATTAACTGTTTTATCAGCTGCTGGATGATCAATATTTTAATGATAAAATTTGTGTAGAATTGATTGATATGCCTACCTAGATAAGAAGTGCATCTGAAGTCAACAGAAAATTAATATCTGCAATCTAAGTATTTAGGTATATTGCGAGGTATATTGTTATCAGTTGCCATCTATTTTTTGTTGTAATGCTTGGATTTTGGCTGATATAATTTGCACAGTAAAGACTATCTCACATTTGGATTGCTAGCATTTTAAATAATAGTAGTTATGCTTGATGTAATAGATATTGTGGGAACTTAAAGTTGTTGGCTTTTTGTTCGACTGTAATACGATATGATACTGTCATAGTCAGAAATATAACTTAAAGGGGATATAGGATTAGATATCTGCATTAAAAATATTAAGACCACTAAACCTACACCTACCTCTCGACCTACTTAAGTTCAAGTTGTAAGAACATTGTTGCAAGAAGTAATGTTCAATTCTTTGGGCATTTCACCACAAATATACCCCAATATATAAATTATTCATACAAATATTTCTTAGATTTTATATAGATGAGTTCATTTCAATTTGTTTCAACAACCATGGGAAAGAAATCCAATAGATTATTTATTCTCCTATTTATTAATGGCTTTGAAAAATTTGAATGACAGATCAATTAAGCTTAATTAAATAAGATGCTGTTCATGATCAAATAACAGGATACAATTACCTAATTTAAATTTGAATAAATAAAGGTGTTGCTTTTCTGTGTTTTATTTCAGTTACACAAATGAAACAATTTGCTAGCTAAGAATTACTAAGAATTAATTAATACCTTTCTAGTCCGTATCTTGTATGCTAAAGATGTTGCTGATTCCAATAAAAGAAGATCATGGATTGGAGGCATACTTATTTTATTTCCACTATACACTAAACTAAATAACCAATGGATAAACATTTCAAAAAACGCACCAATAAATTTAAGAAAACGTCTGGTATATATTTTCAAATTACTTGATTTTCTCATGATGTATTTTATTATAAACTGAAGAGCAAAACTTTTAACCAAATGTTTGAAGTGACTATAAGGTAAACAACCGATTTGAATACTAGAGTAGCCGAAACTTTCAATTGAATTTTTTACAATTTTTATCAATACATAGTTACGCACATAGAGTAATAAATAAGGTTACGCACATTCAGTCAGCGTATACATTTAAGTTTAATTTGTTCTTACTGATCCGTAAAAATTTCAGACCGAGTTGCCCCTCCATCACAGTTAATTGTCAAGTTTGACAGTGACAATTAGAGTTAATCTTAGGTTATGTTTTTCTTGATTTTTACATGGATCTGTATAAGCGGCAACCTAGGCGTGTAGAACTCTAATTTACAATATTTTGAAAAACAATTATTGGACTATGAATTTTGTGGGTATGAAAATACTGCAGAATTCAAAATTTCACATTCATGAAAATAAATCCACTTCACATCTTAGACTGCTTACTCGGTTTATATAATAATGGAATTACTAAATTGGTCTCGTAGACACTTTCGTTTCCAGAAAGTGAACAGAATTTTTTACTTGAATATAAAAAATTGTTAAAAATTAAATGTAACAAACTAGTTGAGTATTTGTGTTTTTATATATTAAAACGTCAATAATGAGATACTGACAATTAATTTGTATAAGTGATAACCTTAAATTTCTAAACAGTGCGCGAATAAATTGTACGTTTTTTGTTTTTTGCACCTTTGAAAACGTTTAAATTTAGTTATTCTCCGAGTAGTAATTTATACAATCCTACAGATTACATAAACATGTACTTCAGTTTAAAATCTGTGCAGTGTCTTATTTGTAACGTTAGTCTTATTATTCCATTTTGATTGGATTTGCACTTTTCGAAGTTTTTTAGTTAGTTTCTCACTTAGCTCATCATTATGGATGCCCCAAAGAGTCCTAATAAATCAAAAAAAAGTGTTATGGGCAATTTGTTAAATGAAAAACTGTTGAAAACACCAACATTCGTTTCTCCTGTTTTGCAACAAGTTGGAAAATTGGCTGCTAGTGTAGCTAGTGTTGGAGCCGAATTAACGTGTTCAGGATCAGCAACCGGTAAGTCAAATGCTATACTATCACAAAAAATGTAGTTCAATTAATATAACTCACTAGTATTTATATTATTAACCTACACATTGATATTGATTGCCACAATCATAAGTTAGTTAAGCCTTAAACCATGCAACTCTTCCAGCATAAGTCTGTATAAAGAGTTGCCTGAACAATTTTTATATTAAAAAGTTTTTCTACACGACTAAATAATAGCGCACAAACGAGGGCACAAATTATTTTTACATATTTAGCTGCATAATGATATAAATTCTTCACACCAGTGAGTAATGAAAAAGAATTCACTCTCGTTAGCCAATCACATTTTATTATTATTCAGAATTCACGTTAAAATTAATACATCAAATCGTCTCTTTTAAAACGTCAAATACCTAATAACGCAAATTGCTTCTGACAGCGCGTCGTTTGAAACGTCAAAATAATTATCTAATCATAATTCTACGTATTGTATAGAGAAAAAAAATGGACAACAGTAGCGATAGTTATATGTTATAATTTCATTTATAAATGTAAGGGTTTTACATTTTTATAAAGAAATATGCTCTATAGCCTAGTGCACAGCATAGTGGAAGAAACGGACGATCGGGGTTCGATCCTCACTGGAAGCTTTTTTTAGTCGTGAAGAAAGTAGATATAGTCTTTTACTTGTGTAGAATGGCTATTATTTATTCACTGCACTGCGCTGCGCTTGCTCGTTTTGGAAACTTCATCCGCGTGAATAATAGCCATCATTTTGCACTCGTTGAAAAATATACTATTCTTTACAATTATTATTATTTTATATTTCTAAATGCTATGGCAGATCTTCAATATTTTAATATTATGCCACTGCTTTATATATTGTTTGGGATTCTGAAAAAAGTGGAAATATACTGTATCCACGTAGCACGTGTTTCTGTTGGAGCTGTAAACATTGTTTTATAAATCTGCTCGAGAGTCGAGATCTGGACTGGACTAAGTACCTATGTTTTATTTATAGCACTTTGAAGAGTTTGCTCTCTTAGGAGCTCTCACTTCTTAGTGGATAGACACCTTGGCCGGCAACTAGGAAAATGGTGGACGACTAATAGAAAAAAGTATAAGTAATTTGAATATAAATATCAATAGTCTAATAGTTGATGGTGTTACTATATAAGATCTAGCATCCTTGAGCAATTTATTATTCAATTTGGATATAATTAAAAACAGCCGACTAGCTACTAGCGAGGTGTCCCTATCAATAATAAATATCAAGCTGAATCTTTCTGTCGCGTAATTGAATGTTTTATATTACCTATTTACCACTGCTGTAATAATACAGGCATTGTTTAATGCTGTTGATAATGAGCACATATTTTCATTATCATTTCACTCGAAAACGATAATCCGTCATGAAAATAACAATAGACAGAGATATATACGAGATCTGGCAACACGCGCTGTAAAAATGAAACAACAAATGAATAAACAAACCCATCCTTTGTCTGTTCATTATTCTTGAAATACACTAAATTTGGTCTATAGAGGCTATAGAAATCAATCGACCAGTAATGTTCGTGCAAATATTTGATTATTTTCAAATTATTAATTAGAGCTGGCATGCGATAACAGGGTTTTTATGTTTGGAATAATTAGTAGCACAAACAGAATATTTGCACGCATTGGAAATAGGTTATTAATAGTCATTTGGATCGAAAATATTGGTTACCTAGAATATTATCCTTGGAGTTTTGAAAATTGGTGATTTCATAGATTTTAATGTGCTCTTTCCGAACTTTGATTTTGCCACACCGTATTTTTGCCGGTCGCACCGCTATATTGAAAAGATGGCGCCTGAAAGCAGTTTTTTGACCATACCTCCCTTACGACTAATTTTACAAATAAACAACATGAAAATAGCTACAATTTATGTTTCTACCTTATTTTCACGAAGTTCATAGTTTAGGCGTACGTCCGCCGCAAAGTGTGTTGCGTTTTGGCCAAATACCTTATTCTTCCACTACTAGGTAGCTGTGAAGTTGACAATTATTGCATCTTCTAGCCAACTGAGAAGTTGAATTTCTCTATAAGTTGTTGATGATTTTTTCTATTATTAACCTAGGTCAATAATGGACAAATTCAAATATTTTGAGAATTCATGGATGGTTCAACAAAAACGTGTGCAACATAATTTTGTATACCCAGGATAAAGATAAAATTATTTGAATAAAATTGCCATTAGTTCAAAAATCGCGCTCAACCAAAAATGACTGATGACATAACGAGTACGTTCATAATTTATCAAAAACTGACAGTGTACTTGTCAGTCTGACCAGGGTAGGTGCTGCCACATAGGGAGTCCCGTCAGTACTAAAATTTCTAATTTAGTGAGAACTGTAACGCCGTTAGTGGTAGTTGCAGATTCTTCCACATATATCAGCGCTGACACCCTAACGTTTTATCTATGATCCTAACCTGACAACTGCCTGGCGTGTATCGTGAGTTTGTCCAGTTTTCGTTTTTAAAAACTATTTTGCTTATTTGTGTGTGCGTTGAGTATTCGTAGTTGGTTTTTATTGTTTATAGAGGGACTTTTATTTTAAGAGACAATTCGAGAATATGTTTTGTGAAAGACTGTAATGTGAGATGCACCCGGTAAGCTCTAAAAACATGTTTCATTAAATGAAAACTGACAGAAGTTGTTATTCTTCCATACATCTTTGAACTTCCCAGCATTGTTGTTGAATTTCTAACCTTTATGTTCCTTCATGTTTGTCATTGAAATATGTAAAGAAACGTTTCATTTATTGTAGGTATAATTTTTTATTCAATAAAATATATGAACTAAATCATTATTGCTTTATTTTTCTCAATTCAGGCATTCTATGGTCCATTTTT